>JBBPCW010000084.1:18956557-18967179 GCA_037974425.1 Phenacogrammus interruptus | reverse complement strand
GTTTAGCACTGTCTACTTCCGTTTAGCACTGTCTACTTCAGTTTAGAAGCTTTTTCAGACAGTACAAAATGATAATGAGATCAGTACAGTCAGCCATTCCCAAGCTGATTTTGGCATTTATGTCTTAAACCACATCAACACATATGTGCCACTTTAATGAAGAATTGTCAGCCAAAGAGTCAAGCAGTGATCTGATCTATTTTTGCTTTTTAATGCTCATTTCAGAAATCTTTTTTATTACCCACCCGCCAAACCCAACCTTGTCTAACTGATATTTTTCTACTGGGAGTGCATGCTAGCGAGCTAATTTTGCTGATGTTTATGTAAGATAACTGGATAGTGACTATGATGTTTTAATCTGAGGCACCTTTTATGGCGTCATTGTATTGAAAGTTGACTTTGGTTCGCAGACTTCTCTGTCAGCTCTCTGTACACAAGAGATTAATCTGTTATGATATAATCTCAGAAGTTTAGATCTGGTGTGCAGTGTTGTTTTATGTAGTTTAACTGTTTTGACAGCTGGTGGGGCAACGGATGGTCTGGTGTTTCGGGTGTTGCCCCTGCAATCAGAAGGTTGTGGATTTGAATCCCAACACTGTTAGTGTCATTGCTGAGGTTCCCTTGATCAAGAGATCATCCCCACACACTGCTCCCTGGGGGCCCCTCATTGGTGGCAGCCCTTTGCTTCACTTGGTGAATGGGTTAAATACAGAGAAAGAAGTTCACACTGTTCACACTGTGGTGTGTTCATGCATGAACAGAACAAAATTGTATAATAAGCAACTCTGAGCCACTTCTATTGGTCCCTTTGCCATATAATATTGAGTTTTCAAATTATGTACAAGAATTTTAAATAATGTTAAAAGTTTTTGTTGTAACAGTGATATGTATGTATTTATCCACAATCAGAATCTAAACCTAAACCTCGGCTCGTCCTTTAACAATAATGGAACAAGGAGTTTTTGTAAAAATGCAGTCAATGAAGTCAGGACCAGTTAATGTCTTGGAGACTGCCCTGTTTTCCTAGAAGATATATTTGTCCTCAACACACACATATTCATGAACCTACACTTTAAATGCTGAGTTTATGGTTCAACAACTTCCACAGTTCAGGTTAAAGTTTCAGAAACATTCAAGGGTTTTTGTTATTTTTCATTTTGGCCTTCACTGAGGAGACAACACAGAGGGCCAAGAAACGTCTAACGGATGCATGTTTAAATCAGGGTATGCGGCGGAGGAGGTCACACACAGTCAACCATGCCTCTTACTTATTTAATGTCACGTCACGTCATCCGAGCAGTGTGCATCACTAGGCAACCGGTGTCTCTGTCTGGGCAAAAGTCAGCGCTGCACCCGCGTCAGGTGGCTCCATTAAACAAGCTTTTATTCCCAGAGACAGAGGTGTTTGTATTACGGGTGGCTACTGATGTAGCACACAAAACCACATGAAAAGGAAAGAATAGAATCGAGGAATCCTTGCATGTGGTGCATTAAAATAAGTATAGTATTATTGAATTTAATTACCTCAACATGCCACCCAAGCGACGGTTTAAAAGAAACACCTGAATAAATCAGTGGAGAAACATAACAAGTGCAGCTGCTTCCAGAGAGGTGTACTGCATGTTACACTCGAACAATTCTGCAGCATGTATAAAATTACCGAATAGGCCCAGTTGTAGTGAAATTTGGATAATGAGAAGAAAAGATGACCTAGAAATGGGATGGGGGGGTTAGATTTTCACCCACAAAATATGATAAACTGACTAAAAATTGAAGAATTGGCTTCAGTAGGAATCGTGACTAAAATGATATCTGAATGTAGACCTCTGGAAAAGACATCAGTAAAGCTGTCCGTTATAGTCATGAATGAACACACCACAGCACGGCACACAGTGTGAACAATGAGAAATTCTTTCTTTGCATTTAACCCATTCACCATGTGAAGCAGGGGGCAGCCACCAATGAGGGGCGCCCTCACAGTGTGTGGGGACAGTTCCTTGCTCAAGGGTTCGTTAGTGATGACACTAACAGTGCTGGTATTTGAACCCACAACCTTCTGATTGCAGGGGCAACTCTCTAACCACCAGGCCCCCCAGCTTCCCCACATGCAGTGAGCGTAAGGCTATTAAGGACATGCAAGAACTTCATAGAGAGGAATATTATGAGAATTATTTAAACACTGGAGTAATTTTTAATGCATATTTGCAACAAAAATGATACTTTTGTTGTTGCATTTTCTGACATTTTATGACTGTAAGCCATGGGATTTTATCACTGCAGTCACTACACAATAACTTGATAAAGATTATTAGGTAGAGATAACTGTGGAGATAAAGCCTGGCTAGGATATGCTGACACACCCTAAAGACACTCCCTACATATATGCAGCATGTGTATCACATGGGTTTACACTGTGACTGTTATCTTATTGTATTTCACTAACCTATAACAATCAAATGTATTTGAAGTACGTTCTCTTTTACTACATCTTATCAGTATTGTGTAAGTATTTAACATTGTTAAGCTATATAAAGCCATCAAAACCGTGTGGTCTGTCTTTGAGCACAACTCTTTCCTTCAGGTGTTTGCATAGTCAAACTCAAAGGTTACCTAGAGTTTTGAATGGAACAAATTAAGTGTAAATACAGTAGTGAAAATCATAGCTATCTTAAAAGCACCGACTCGGTCATGGCTTCTCGCGTGCTGTAGACGAACATGTTTTGTGCTAAAGTTATTTAAACAATGAAGATAGGAGCAAGAGCAAAAGTAGGGTGCTACTGTAACTATAATCTGTTGCTATCTTAATGTGTGTCTTATAAAGTAGGTCATCAGATAACACCATGGAGTCCAGCTCAGGGGAGGTGGACGGCAATACAGAGGAACTATCAGGTTAGAGGCTCTTCTGTCACAGATACCGATGAACTAGTTTAAACACGTGTTCATCACTCTAGAATATCACCAGTTGTGTGGCATTTCCTTGAGTGTTATGATTTTTTCATAGATCAGTTTTTTAAGCATCTCTAAATATTAGAATACATGTCCATATGTGTGGTCATTAGGAAGGAAGAAGTCAAGGTTCAAGTTCCTGAAGACTCGACTGTTTGGCCGTCTGAAGAAGAAGGATACCGAAGGCCAGATGAAACAAAGCAAGTCCACTAATGATGTTACTGCACAGGGGGGCAGAAGAGGCGAAGACGACTCGGAGGATGACTGTCAGTGAGTGGATATCTTTCTATTTAAACAAATCTTTAGGATTTGTTTGTCATGAAGCACTGATGACACCCAACAGGACACTTAAAGCAGCCAAACTATACTGACTGCACTGTAGTTGCTTCATAATTGTTTCATGATAGATTAGATATTATTATCATAAACACTTTATGCTTTAAGAGGTGCCCACGGCTCTTCTCTAGGGCCATTTATGTAAGGAATGAAATAGAGTAAGTTATCTGGTGTGAAGGTGTTTGATTTGTTTGTTCAGTTGAGCTTCTTATGGAGACTCATTACCCACATTGCTCTATTCCTATTGCACTGAAATCTTGTCTCCAGAAAACAGAAGAGATCAATATATTGTGGGCTTTGAAGGTTCGTGAGCCCTTTAGGATTTTCTATATTTCTACATACATACTAACCCCATTAGACAACAAATAAGAAAACAAATAGTTTACTTGGTCATTCATTCATTGTGCAAAATAACACATTGTCCAATATAACATAACTGTGAGTGAAAGTATGCTTTGAGTATTAGATATGGTGCAATAACTAAAATTAATCATTTCTAGCATATCAGCGTGAAATAATTTTAAACCATTCCTACATACAAAACAGCATCAGCTCTGGGGTGTTTTTTTCTCACATAAACTGCTCAATTCTGGTCCTTCCATTTCTGTCGTTTTAAAGTTTGACTTGACGGTTCCATTAAATTTATTGTCCTTTTACCAGTCATTTGTAGAATGACTTGTGTACTTATGGTCATGAACCACTCTCTCTTGAAATTCATAGACAGATATCTTTACATTGCCCTGTAGAATTCGGTAGTATGTCCTGGTCCAGATGCAGCAAAATAGGCTTGAATCATGATACTACCACCACCGTGTTTCACAGATGGGATAAGCTTCTTGTGCTACAATGGTGTGTTTTTTTCTCTCCAAATGAAATGCCAACCAATTCTATTTCATTTCATCAGTCCACAAAACATTTTTCCAGCATCCTTCTGGCTTGTGCATGAGATCTTTAGCAACCTTTAGCAGTGAGTGTCTTCTTTCAACTTCTTTCAACATTGTTGTTCAGTATGCTGCTGATACGGCAATCATAAGTTTTAACCTTAAAATAAGATAGACTTTTAGCTTAGTTACTAAGAAGGTATTCTTGGTTCCATTATGACCTTGTAGACAATCATACACCTTGTCTTTAGACATTGATTGACCAATCCAGGATCTTAAATTTCCTCCTTTTGTACTGCTTTCGTCTGATTGTGGATTGGTGGGGTCCAAACTCCTTAGAAATGGTTCTGCAACATTTTGCTAAGCTTCAACATTTTGTCATTAATCCTTTATTCAGAAATATTTTATTATTCATGATACACTTCCACAAATGTGTTGTGAAGATCAGACTTTGATAGATACCTGTTCTATACTCACTCACACTTGATATCATGTAATTTCACTCTAATTTCACCTTCAAATTAACTGCTAATTCTAAAGGTTAATATACTTAACCTTAATATACTTACAAATGTGTAATATCAGGTCATTTTCCTCATTATTTAAATGACCTATATCTATTATTTTAAATGACCTATATTGTCTCATTTGTATATTTAGGATCTGCTGATCTACTCGTATAGTGAACATCTGAGAATATTTAGGTCATATTTGTGCAGAATCATAGAAAATTATACCATTCCAAAATTATAACATTCGAGCACCACCTGCAGTTGCATACATTTTGAACACACTAAAGTATCGCTGTTAAATGCAAAAAGATTGGCAAAAAATCTTTTTTAAACAAAACCTACAACTTTCCTTGCTTATGTGTCACACAAATGTTATTCATTTGGAACACACTTGGTTATGTTAGCCACAGTTTTTCTTATTTGAAACCTGTAGCCTGATCATTATTAGCTAGACTTGTAAAGTACAATGTAAAATTGTTTATGCAGATGGAGTAATTTTATACCAAAAACTCAAAGTGAACATTGCAATCTGAAAAGAAAACTGTCAGGATGCAGTGATTTCTCATCAAGTCCTTCTGTTGAAGTCAACAGCGCCTTCAAGAGCTCACTTGTGGCATTACAGAAATGGAATAGACCCTAAAATGCTGTCGGGGATTCCAACAAGAGAAATCAGAGCATGTTAAAAATGCCAATGCCACGGGAGGATTTATAAATGGGCGAATTTATACTAATACTCATTTATATTACAGTGTAAATAAACCATGTTTTATTTTGGTATTTTTGCCTGAAACTTAAAATCCATAATAACCTCATATGAGCCCATTTTATGGGTCAAATGTTGTTGTATTAGCCAGTCTTTTCATGCCCTTTTGCTTTTTCAGATACCCACAAGGGACGTTAAGTTCCAGGGCACTGTCCCATGACAGCATTTTCCTGGCTGATCAGTCTCAGGCCTCTGAGCCAACCAGGGTGCTCTCACAAGAGAATGTGCACAGCAAGATTAAAGCGCTGCAGGTGAGGCAAATATCTAATAGCAGCTGTGAACAGGCTCCCAACATTTCCCACACTTTTACTCACAACACTGACCTACAATCAGCTCCACCCTGCCCATGTAACCCAATTCAAAAGCTATGCATGCAGAAGTCTGTAATATTATCTACTAGGTCAGAGCTTTATCAGGAGTCATTATTCCTTTTATGTTGTCTGGAGGCTGTGAGAATTTCCTCATGAATCTTATCAGCTGTTATCATTAACAGTTCATGCAAAGATATTTACAAAAGCAATCAAAAAGGTAAAGTCAATGTTTAAAATTGTTTTTTAACTCTGCACAGTTGAGGCTACAGCAACAGAACATGCGACTGGGCCCTCCTCCTTTGTTGATTCCTGGAAAATGCATTGAAGACTCTGGAACAATGTCTGAGGATGATGGCTTACCCTGCAGTCCTCCTGAAATGTCCTTCTCGGAGGTGGCCACACAAAATGCAGCCTATAAGGTGAATGACCTTCTGAATGGGCAGCTAAAAAGTTTGATCACCTTCCATCAGCCTGAGTGAAATCTCTGTCAATTTGTCCATTGCAGCACCCTGAGGCTAAAAAGCATCTCAGCTCCTTAAGTTTGGCAGGAACCGGCAGTGAAGAGGAGGAGCAGGTAATGCCACATTATGGGTAAAGTTTTATTAGAAAGTAGAAAGTCTAGTACAGGGCTATTCAACTTCAATAGCAAGTGGGCCAAATATGAAAATCACTGGGGGTTCGGGGGCCACAGAATATCGGGGTGGTCGACGGGATTCCGCGCTGGCCCAGTTTTACCAAGGCCAGTCCAGCACTGTGTCAAAAATAGCCGCTTTAAAGCTGTCTGGTTCTAAACGAGAACTTTGATCGTTAAAGTTATTAGAGTAGATACATCACCGAGCTAAAGCTACAATTTTTTTTCCCTCGCTGTGTGTGTGTGACCGGATTTTCTTTCGTTACTGCCAGCTCTGCTAACACACACATTTTCTGACAAATCCCGCCTCTTTCGGCTGTGATTGGCTAATAATACGGCAATTTCTGTGCTCGGATTGGCTAATTTTATACAACACACAGCGGATAACCAATCATGGTGGAAGTAGCGGAGGACTACCAGCCAATCATGATCCCAAACCCATCATTTTATTATATCTCACACTGATATACTGGCAGTCTTGCGGGCCATAAATATTTTCAAAAGGGCCGAATCCGGCCCGCGGGCCGCTAGTTGAATAGGCCTGGTCTAGTACATTCCTGGACTATGCTGTGGTAAATCTGATGGTGTTATATTGTGACACATGAATATTATATGAGTTTGTCATTGTAAAGCAAAACATTTTTCTCAAATCTCAGGGTGGTTCCTCACAACCTTCTTCAAGGCCTCTCTCGCCAGTCTCACGGCTGTCTCCTCCTGAGCTCATCTCATCACCCGCAGATTTATCTTCATCCTCTGGGGTGGATTTCAGTAGCCCTGCTCATTATGCCTGCTTAGACAACTCAGCCGCTCGTCACCGCATGTCCATTAAGCCCAGGAATCAGCGAGCCAGCACCAAAGGCAAGAAACAGTCACCGGTAAGGATTTGGAACTTTATAAGTATAACTTTAAAGTAGGAATTATATA
Source organism: Phenacogrammus interruptus (assembly GCA_037974425.1). Classification (NCBI taxonomy): domain Eukaryota; kingdom Metazoa; phylum Chordata; class Actinopteri; order Characiformes; family Alestidae; genus Phenacogrammus; species Phenacogrammus interruptus. The sequence continues at coordinate 18,959,875 of JBBPCW010000084.1, read as the reverse complement.
TTAGACTGCAAATTAACAATGTAGTAAACTCACTATATTTTAAGCATGTTCATAAAGTGAACCTGATCTACTTTTGAAGTATCATTTTAATGTTGGCTTGTGATGAAATTTCATTCATGTGCCCAATGAATTTTATACCAGCTACTTTAATAATATGCAGAGAAATAACTTCATTCCTGATATGTGTATAATGGCGTACCCACTAAGCCATTTTAATTGTGTTGTGAATACAGTATGTCACGACTCGGCCGGTGACCGTTAGGGGTCACTGTTTTTGTTCTGTTTTGTTATGGGATTTTGGGGACTTTTATTTTGATATTCTTGTGTCTGTTTGGTGTCACGTGTTTGGTTTCATCTGTTTTGTGTTTTCTGCATTAATGACTGTCTGTATTTAGGTTCTGTTTTTGTGATCTTCAGTGGTCAATTCATCACCTCATGTTCACCTCAGTTAGACGTAGTTTTCATGTTTATGTTCATAGCGGCCCCCGTGCCTGGTTTTGTTTGTTCACGTCTGTAAATAAAGAGCACCAGAATGGAGGCCAGCCTCTCCTGTCCCTGTTTCCTTCCAAGAGGTCAATCACAGCAGGGGTTTAACCCCCCTTGTCGTGACACATTATAACTTCATATTGCACCATTTCTTGCAGTTTTGAAAATATTGTGTCTGAAAATGGAAACCAGTTTTCAAACCTTTTGCATGCTCTACCTCAGTGATCACACCTAGGCAGACAGGCAGGCATCCATGATAGTGGTTTCTTTATTTTGAAACAGGAACAAAAACCTGGCTCGATGGCCGATACATGAAAAATAGAAATGTGATGCTAACACGAGGCGATGAACCGACCAATAACAATGTACAATCACTAAACTAAACACAAGACAGCTGACACTGGGACACAAGATACAAAACATACATGAGCGTCAAAATAAAAGCCCCCAAAACAAACCCAAAACAGTGGCCCCTACCGGCCACTGGCCGAGACATGACACTAATGATGACAAAAAATCTGTGGAAATGTATTTTATAGTTGAAGGTGGTGATCTCGCGCGGTTAACGCCGTTAATATTACAATGAGATTAACGGCGTTTAAAAAATTCATCTATGCCCACCTCTAATTTAAATGTTAGAAGGAACCTTTAAAAACGTCATCCTTTAATGACACTCTTTCTGTTTTCCATTTCTTTGTCTTTTCTTTGTTTAATCTTTGTCTCAGGTTGTGTACCGTCTTCGATCTAGCAGCATGAACAGTCTAGACGAGCCCCTTTCAGAGGAAGAGGAAGAACCACAAAGTGTGACATCTATGAAGAACATGGATCACCAGTCCTACCCATCAGTCCACCTAGAAGAGGAGCTCATCTCACCAGTGCCTGCCTCGCACTCCTCTGCTCTTGATGCCCTGGCACTGAACGTGGGTCCACTAAGCAAAGATGATGATGAGCAGAAGTCTGTTGTGTCATCTCAACCTGAGGACAGAATCACCACCAATCCACTCTCGATTCAGCTGGAAACTACAGCCCTGAAACCACTGGACTCTACAAGAGAACAAGTAGATAATGAGCATTTAAATACTAATAATGCAGCACCTCAGTCCACTTGTCCAGGAGTTTTGAGTACAGTCAGTGACTGTACTGTTCCAGAGGAGATCACAAGTGAGAGTGTGAATCAAATAGATACACTTAAAAAGTCTGCTGAAGCCTTAAGCAGACCCCATCCTGTTCCTGCACCACGCACCAAAAAGCCAGCCCTGGACAGCAGAAGTAGCAAAATATCCAATGCAAAACCTAGAGAAACTGAAAAAGAGACTGACCTTCCTGCGTCAAATGGAAGTAAGCCAGTGTCATCCGAAGGCCTTGAGGAATCTTCAAGGGAAGATGATAAGCAATGGAGACCCAGCTCATTTCGCTTTTCCATTGCGTCTGCTAAATATCGTTCCAAGACGTTATCTGGTGAGCATGTGACTAAGCAGGGCGAAGAAAACTCCAGTAACATGGCCTTATTGAAGAAACCATTTCACAGCCAGAGCCTGGAACCACGAGTAGAAAAGATGGAGAATGAAAAAATCCTTGAGGTTTCCAAAACCCCTCTCTCCAGAAGAACCAGTTTGCAGAGTGTAGGACCCCAGATTGTCTCCAATACAGCACTGGGTGATGAAGGGTGTTCACATTCTGCAGAAGAAAAGAGTGAGAAAGAAGACTCTGAAGAGATAAGAGGTCTTTTTGGGGTTAAGCTCAGAACCACCTCTTTACCGCTTAAGTATCGCTCTGACGTGGCTAAACCCGAAGACAAAACCAAGCGACACAGTCTTGATGCCCATCAAATCCTCACAGTTTCTGAAGGGCATGCTGGAAAAGAACCATTCTCCGGGGACACGAAAGATAAAGACAGAAAACCAAGTTTTCTCACTAATAATGTATCACAGAATTCTGACACACAACAAGATGTCACTCTGGATACAGGTAACTGTTGCATTCTTTCAGTAATAGTTACAATTGGTCATGTGTCTTGAGATCAATGAATTGTTTGTTCAAGTTGAGCTGCTTGTTTAAGTTTAGCTGCTTTGTACAGATGTTATTAATGCTTAAATGTGTTACATGGTCCACACATTTGTCACTGTGCCAAACACCTGTAGTGTTTGGGATAGCATTTGAGGTGATTTTTATTCTTTTTTCATTGCCAGACTCAGACAGGGAGGCAAGTACTGGATCTGGGCCAGCATGGATGAGCCTTGCTCGGGAAAAGACTAAAGCCCACCAACCCTGTTTTCTCAAAGCAAATTCTACAGCGTCATCTACATCATCAACATCATCTCCATCCTGTTCTCAGCAACCTCAAAGGCCAACCCCACAGCCTCGACCACACTTATGGTCCACTGAGAAGTCCCAGCTTAGATCATACCACACTACAGATCTACAATTAGACCACCATTCACAGATTCCACCCAAAGCAGCGCCAAGGGTACTGAGGGAAAGTCAGGCCTTGACCAATCAGGACAGGAGTACTGGGAGCCAATCAGCAAATGGAGCTGACCTAGCAGACATAAAAGTAAACAACATTTTTGTAATTTTGGGACATATGTTGGCTGGTACAAGACAAGGTTTCCTACAGATATTTCATTAAAAATGTAAGATAGCATGCACTGATACATACATGTTTGGAATGATTTTATTAAACTAATATGGATATACACTAACGGTCAAAAATTTTAGAACACCCCGATGTTTCAAGCTTTATTAAATTGAATTTAAACAGTTCAGGTCCAATGAATAGCATGAAATGGTACAAAGGACAGTGCTGAACTGCGAGAGGTTTAAAACTTGTAA
>JBBPCW010000084.1:18871875-18886042 GCA_037974425.1 Phenacogrammus interruptus | reverse complement strand
CTAATCAAACATAGAGAAAGAGAAAGTCTGCTAAGAATTTGTCTGTTTCTGGGAAATCGATCAACCTTTACATTCACCCAGAAGCGCATTGAGGATAACCATCATTTACAATGTAGCAGAAGTGGGAGCGAAGTGACAAAAATGATTTTAAAAAGTGCTAAGAGTTTAACCAGGTAAAATAGACTGAAAAAAGTAGAACAAAAAAAAAAAATCAGAAACAAACATATACGTTTATTAAATGGGTAAATTAAATATGAAGTAAAATATTAAATGAAACACAATTGTAAAAAAAAAAAAAATTGAAATTTAGACCCATTTGACTAGACTAAAATAAAACAAAACAATGAAATAAATAAAAGCCCAAGTTGAAATAACTTCATCATTCATTTTCCAAATCCAAATGTTGGCATCAACGTGGTTCATGACACTCTCATAAGGATAATAAACCATAAACTCATGCCTGGCAAATTGATCTTACCTGATAAGCATTAAGGAATGTGTAGAAGCATATAGAAGGCAGAGTCTCTGGAGTTAGCCGAATCCTCTTGGTGGCCTCTTTCATGTACATAATTTTATCCAGCTTATCAGAGTCCTTCAGTTCTGGAAGAGGAATCCTATCCATCACAGGAGATTTAAAAAAATATACAGTTGATGAAATGTCAACAAAACCGTAAATAGGTCATCAGTTCAAACTTTTTTTTTTGCTTCTTTATTACGTAAAGGACAAATATAAAAGCACTATATATGACACAGTGACGAAAAGCAACAGGTTTCACTCTTACCTGTTTTGCTGTGGGGCATTAGGATCCTGTTTCTTGCTTTTTGAGCCCATACTATCCTTCTTGGGCTTCTTCTTCTTGGGTTTGCCCTCTTCATTCTCTGCCTCTTCATCCTCGTCATCCAGTGGGACCTCAATCTCTGGCTCCTTCAGCAGACCGTAGAACACCTGCACACATTGCACAAAGAGCACAGTGTAGTATATTACAGACACAACACAATTTATTTAGTAGACCCCCAAAATCCAAATTTTTCTTCCATTTTAATCCACTTACATTATATTTGTGTTCCATTTACCAAAAAGTCATTTTCTAACCAGATAATGGTCCAGGCCACTCACTCTTACTTCAGGGTGAATCAGTAAGGGTACACTGCCATAGGCTGTTTCATTTTTTCAGTTAATTCAATTCAGTACATTCAAGGCCGGTTTAGTTTTACATATACGAACTGGACAGTAAAAAGCGTGCACTTCAAAACTTTAACAGTGTTTAGATGTTATATTAAATAATTTATTACGAAAAAGGAAAGGTTTCTACGGTATGGGCCTTTGAAGCATGAAAGCACTTACAATTATGATAAAGCATTAAAAGGTACTACAGGATGAACACACAAAACAATGTAACTGGCCAAGACTGCAAAGGTTGCAACAACAACATCGGCCAGACATTGGGGGGGTCGATTTAGATTGATTTGGACATCACTTGTAAAGCCGGCATTACAAAAGAGAAAGTTGCTCTCATTCACCTTGGTCTTATTGGCCTCCCGCTTGGCCTCTCCCGCCAGGCTGCCGGACATGCTGTCAATCTGGCTCTTGCTGCGTGGCATGCCATCGAAGATGTCAATGTATAGATGCTCTTGAATGATGTTCCAGATTTGGTTGTTCTGCCGCTCCTGCAGGTGCCTCTTCAGCAGCTGGTAGGAGTCCCGAGAGATGCGCAGCACAAACTTGCTCGTGCGGAAGTCTAGCAGTGTCTCGTTGCCCTTCATGTGCTCCTTCTTGGTGAGGCTTGACAGCACGCGCAAGTCGTCATAGTAATAACATTCCTGGTCCCCATTAAACCTGAACAGACAATGCGACACCAGTGAAAGGAATGCTCCAGCAATAATTTACTTTAATTTTGTCTCTACCCCAAATGTGCCTCTGAATTATTAATACTGTACAGAGCATTTTCATCATCTGATGATTTAAAGATCTCCAACCCAGGTTTTAAATCATTTAGGCCAGTCTTCTGACAGACTACTGGTACTGCTGGGGTACTTTGGCACAGTTTAGCGTTCTCCCTACCCAGTGCTCTATTTTTCTCTCTACTCCAAATGTGCTAAATCAGTACATGCTTAGAAAACAGCAATTGTGTGTTTTTTATATATACATTTCATACAGTGCTAATGGATGGGGCATATATCGCTTACAGTTAGTTTGTGATCATTTTTTACCGAAGGGTATTACTGCACCTTCATTTAAGATGCTTTTATCTCATCCACTGCCAGCATTACCCTTACCAGTTACTCAGAAATGTATCATAAAGCTTACATCATTATTTTCTATTAATTTAAAGCTCCTTTCAATGCACTGTACAGACAAGTAAACCAGAGCATGATACAATCTACACAAAATCACAAACTGCAAAACTAGAAATGGGTGAAGACTAAGGACAAGATCAGAGACAGTAGTCAAACAAGCTGAACCTTAATACCAACCTCTCAATCATAAATACTGCACTGAGCAATTTCTTGTCATCTGATCATTTAAAGTCATCCCAGATGTGATTTCAGCAACATAATAAACAAACACAGCATTCAAATACATTTAGGCCAGTCTTTTGACTGACTACTGTTGCGGTACTCTGGCACAGTTTCTCCCTACCCAGTGCTCTAACACCTAAACTAATGGAGGTCTTTTTCATTAGCAGATTAATCTGATCCGTATTCAGTTTATCAGGAAGTAGACTCCATGGGCCTGTGTGCTCCAGGATTTGGACTGAGAACCAAACTGTGCACTCATCATGACTTACTTCTCAAAAAAAGCCTTAGCTTCGCTTTCATGGTTGTTGTAGACCAGCTCCAGGTACATGTGCACAAAGAGTGGATAGAAAAGTTGCGAAAGCTCAGCCCTGTGACAGTCCAGCACTGACTCAATGAACTTCTTTAACCCACTGTAGTAGACTTGGTACAAGGACGGATCTCCTTGCTGGCTGTACGCTGAAAGAACAACACTGACATCCGGCTGGTTCTCTCCACCTACAGACAACAGAGTAAACAAAAAGACAAGAAATGAAATACTCTCACAACCTGTTGAGCAGCAGCATTTCAGAGCTCATTTGGCTGTTTCTGGTATTTCCATGGACTTCAGTTTTCTAGGCCATGGTGGATCATCGATACCTAGTACTTGAAGGTGGATAGAACCTTCTAGTTTCATACATCTATTCTATTTCCTTAACCTTCTTGTTTAGACTGTATAATAAACTTCAAGACCAGGTTGCATCTTGTGTGACTGATGTTTACTACATTTAACTGTTAACTAGTAACATTGATGTATTAAATGCATAATATGATGACATTTAACCATATAAAACTATTTTGTGCATTATCCACATCAAACCCAGGCGTGTAAGAATAATTCTACAACAATAACAAACTGACATTTATAGAGCAGAGGAGCAACACACAGTAAGCATAGGTTAAATATAATTAAGCTTTGCTGACAAATTATACATAAAAAATACCATATATATTTCTATATGTTGCCTATTTCTATTTTAACTTCGAGTGCTCCAGATGCAATTGATGAACCAGTTCTTGTTTTTCATTCATCTGAAAGGTCTCTCTTGCTCCGTTAACTGTTACTCTAACAATGTACTAAACCCTTTTCTAGTGTTATTCAGTGGCCAACGAGTTGAAAAAGAGAAGTGGCACAACTTATTTCCACTCTGAGAGCTGCTGGTGTATAAAAGGCAGTTTTAACTATTTTGTTTGGTTTTAAAAACCCACCTTTAGCTGGAGCAGGGACCGCCACGCTCTGGGAAGCTCCTGAGACTCTGCTGAGGAGGGAGTTGTTGTCTCCATGCTCGGCTCCGGTGCTGCCCGCGGCTCCCGCTGCCTCGCTGCCCGGAGCCTCCTCCGGCTCGTCCGGCAGACCCGCCTCCCGCCGGAGCGCGTCCACAGACTCACATAGTTTGTTCCTCTTCAGGAACTGCAGCACGGCCAACAAGGTCTGCTGCTCCTCCGGCTTAGGGGTCGGTGCTGCAGCCGGAGCAGCCGAGCCATCGCTCGGGAGGTCGGGCTGCGGCTCCTTCTCTCCCTCCAGCTCGCTCCCTCCGTCCTGCACGGCCGCCATTTTCTCCACGGGCGCGGAAACTACTAGCAACGAGGCGACTCGTGAATCGGCTCTTTTCAACCGATCAGACGAACCGACTCTGACTCCAAACGCCACCGTCCAGTTCTACAGCTACACTACGTGGACAAAAAAATAAATAAGTGTTCAGTTACATAGACTTTAATGAGGAGCTGGTCCCCCCCTTTGCAGTCCATGTAGTGTAACTTTCCAGAACCATAACCGAGGTTTTTAAAACACTTCTTGTGCAAGTGAAAACACATTTTTATTCCTTTTTGAGACCATAAACATATGTTTAAAAGTATTTTAAATAAACTGCTAAATAAGCTGACCATTTAGTTGAGTAACTTAAGATGGTGTGCCGTTAGACCAGTCTCTGTAGCTGTGACTGAGCATGTTTTGAGCGTTTACGAGAAGCAGACTGTAGAGAATAGAAGGACATACACTATATGGACAAAAGTATTGGCTGATAATGACACTGCGTTCAAATACATAAACTTTAATATACCCCTCTCTTCTTCTTCTTCTTTTTTTTTTTTTTAGCTATAACAGCTTTCACAAGATTTTGGAGTTTCTGTGGGAATTTGTGTCCATTCATTCTGTAGAGCGTTTAAGGCCAGGCACTAATGCTGGACGAGAAGGCTTAACTTGCAATGTCCGTTCCAGATCATCCCAAAGGTGTTAGATGGGGTTGAGGTCAGGGATGCGTGGGACAGTCAAGTTCTTCCACAACATACTCATCCACTCATGTCTTTATTGAGCTTGCTTTGTGGCACAGCCATGCTGGAATAGAAAAGGTTCTTGTCCAAACTGTGCCCACAAAGTTGGAAACATAGCATTGTTTGAAATGTCTTGATGTGCAGAAGCATTAAGATTGTCTCAATACTTTTGTCCACACAATGTATTTCTTTTTAAATTACTTTTAGAATAATATGAAAATGTAGAGAGAAAACCAGCAGTTCATTTCACTTCATTTCAATTAACTCTTTGAATCTGACATTTGATTCACTGAATGGTTTTATTGAATCGGTTCACTGAATTAATCACAGGCGTGCGAGCGTACGAGAGGACGTAGTCCGAGAGAAATGTGACGTAAGACTGATGCGTGCGATCAATGCGTGCGATTTCATTGGTTGATGACGGGTCCCGTTTTCACGTCATTTGCAGCTCTGGAAAAAATAAGACAGCACTGGAATTTATATTTAAATCAGCACCTCTATGCGTATGACAACCAATCGGTTCCAGTGTCTGTTAAATTCCTACACAAGCAACTCGTTCTACTTAAAGAGGTACTGATTAGGCGATCACCTGAATTACATCTTATTTCATGAGGAGAAATATAACCCTAATCCTGCCCAACACTCTCCTCTCGCAATGACACCGGTTGGCAAAACACTACTAGAAGTATATCAAAGGTAAGCGAATGTTTCTTCTGAGTTTCTGCCTCCTGGACACTGGGGACCGTGCTTTAGTTTCTCGCCCCTCAGCTCGGCTCCTCATTGGCTAACGCAGTATCTAAAATCTGGCTCTAGAGTCTCCGCCCACGTTCTGACGTTCCGGTCTCTCATTGGTTTATGCACCCACACGTCAGTGTTCACGCAGACATGGTCGGATTCCCGTAAGCGCTATTTTACGCAGAGACGCGACTATACCGGACTAAACACCCCGTTTACGCAAACTGCACTACTCCTTTTTCGTAAACAAAAAAAGAAGCAGCAGTGCAGTCGAGTCCACAGGGATGGTAGAGTAGGATTCATTTGAACGAACCGATTCTGGTTGTTTCGAACCTGCTAAATGACAGATACAGTATTAACGGATAGTTATTATGTAGTACACAATTTGAACAAAAGTATTGGGACACATCTGTTTTTCAGGGCTTGGGACCCTTAGTTCCAGTGAAGGACAATCTTACTGCTTCAGCATACCAAGACATTTTGGACAACGCAAGGCTTTCAACTGTGTGGACACAGTTCGGGGAAGGTCCTTTTCTATTCCAGCATGAACAATTTGGGATGAACTCATCCAACATCAGTGCATGAACTCATACATTCTCTACAAAATGAATGGCCACAAATTCTCACAGAAACATTCCAAAATCTCATGGAAAGCCTTCCAAGAAGAGTGGAAGCTGTTATAGTTGCAAGGGAGAGCAACTCCATATTAAAGTCTGTGCATTTGAATGCAATGTTACTTTGGTGTAATTTTAACAAATAGTGTAGCCGTAGTGCTGTGTGGTTTTAGACACAGGCAAGCTTAGCTTTCTCTTGCTCTCCTCTTTGCATAAAGACATTAGGTATGTCTGTCTCCTCACTAATGTGGCCAGATTCTGAAAGTACAAACACAGTAATAATGCGTTTTTACAACGTGACACTCTTGTATTATCTGAATGGGATGGAAAATACAAACATTGTTTTAAAAAGATGCAATTGAGACTTTGAATCAGTTCAGCCAGTTAATTTAAAGTAAGCAGCATGGTGAGCAAATGACCATCATAATGTACTGTAGAGGTGGGCAATTTTTTAGCTTCAACCAAATGTTATTTTCTTATTATTGTACCTATTTTCTGCTTCTTCAATCTTCTGTATACACAAGAATTTCATTATGGGTAATGATGCTACATTGTTATCTGTATATGACAATACAACTTGAAAATTAAGGCCTTAACAAAAAAGACATTGGGTTTAATTCTTCTAACAGCTTCTCTAAAAGAGCCCTGTTAACTGTAAGGAATATGCAAAGAAACTGTTGGTGTAAAAGATGCAATTTAGACTGTGAATCAGACCAATGCGCCCCTCCCCTTAAATTTTTTTTTGTTTTTAAAAAAAAAAATTATTATTATTATTAAGACATTACAGATATCCAAGACATCAAAACAGTACAGTTACATACTAAATTAAACAAAAAAAAGAAAAAACAAAAATACACAGATTTGCCAGGGTAACAAACAAAGAGAAAAAAGGTAATAAAATTACATTTTAAGATGACACAAAGGACGAATACAGAGAAACAGTTTTTGTAGTTTTCAAATTACCCGAGCTTTGGATAGTTTCTACATATTTATCCAATTCCACTTTGAACACAGAAACAAGATGTTTACAGCCAGTAAACATTTGTTTATAAATGTAAAATTTAGCTAACAGAAGACACATATTAATTATGTAAAATTTCCCTGTATTCTCCTTAGAATATTCAAATAATCCAAAGAAAGCATCTTTAAAGCAAAATGAGAAGTCACTTACAAGATAAGTTTGAATAAACGCCAGAAAATCTGCCCAAAATTTCTGTGTGGGTACATTGCCAAAACAAATGAATGAAGTCTTCTTCATAAGCGCGACAAAAACTGCAGTTCACTTCAATTTCAGGCTTATACTTCCTAAGAAAGACTTTAGTTGGGTAACATTTGTGAATCAAATGTAATTTCTTTTACTTTATTGGTAAGCAGATATTTATGAGGCAAGGTCCATACTTTCTCTCAGGGTATATTCTCCACAATATTATTCCAATACGGTATTACGTAGGGAATTGTTGTTATTTCAGCCTGGAAGAGAGCTATGATTTTATAGTTATTTTTCTGATGATCTGCAGAAAAGCAAACACCTCCGATCATTGTGTCAGTTACATTCAAAGAGTAAGAACACGGCCATGGAAATGTACACCACCCCTTAAATCTACATCTACTGCCAACGGTATAAACATGTACAGTGGATGTGGGTTATTGCAAAGGTTCAACAAGATACATGCTGTGAAGACAAAAAAACAAACAAACACTGAATTGAGATGAGCTCTACAAGCCGGTGCTCTAAAGCAGAACACAACCGTAAGGAATATGCAAAAAATGTTGACAAAAAGCGCGCAATTGATACTTTGAATCCGTTCAAACGGTTTATTGATAAAATCAACTCGCAAGAACCGACTCTTCGTCGAGTCGATTCGTTGCTACAGTGCAGTGGAGTTGAGCCTCGGCTGGCCTGGCCAAATCCAATACTCCCGGAGGAAAACTTTGGTCTACGGAGTAAAATTAATCATTTTTATTTTTTTAGGGGGGGTAGCTGAAGCTCTGGCCATTTTTTCTGAACGGGTTTATCCCACGGTGCTGCTGGTTGTTCCACTCTTCCCTGTTTTTATCCGTTGTGAAGGCTGGGTGAAGCTGAGAGAGGCAGCCGCCATGGCCAGCGGTCGGAGGGGCGAGGAGAGTCTCCCAGCTTCAGTAGGACCTGCCAGCTTCGTCTGAAGGAGACTGGCTGCCCAGGTTATCTCCACTAAAAGATACACTTATGAACTCCAAATTCGTTTTGTTTTTCCTGTCTGTTTTTGCTGTCTGTCTGCTGTTGAATCCCATCTCCGAGCTCAGAGCTAGCTTCTCCGTTCTATTGCTGCTAAATAGCTAGCTGGCTAATACAGTCAAGGGTTTTTTGCTTTCTTTTTGTTGAGCAAATTCGTGATATTTCTCTTTTAATATCTGTTCTCGTTCTTCTTTTGTCTACTAAATACATTTTTCTAGTTCAAACGAACTATTTAATGTAACTTTGACCGTTTTTGATCTTTTTATCGAGCCACAAATCCGATGCTCGGGTAGGTTTTGACCGGGTTGAAGAACATTTTTAGCTGAGCAGCAGAGAAATTGTGAAGCAAGGACATAAGTAGAGTTGACAGCGGCCTTTTCTTGGCTGTTATCAAAGCAGTAAAAGTCTAAAACGATATAGAAGGGAAGCAAGTACCTGGAAAAACCCAGGGAGAAGAAAAAAACATGTCTGGGAGACCAAGAACCACCTCCTTTGCAGATAAACCAGTGTCGCAGCCTTCAGCCTTTGGCAACGTGAAAGTCAGCCGTAAGTATTATCCCTCAATCCAGGTACAGTGACTTAATAACCTTGTCTTTTAGGTTTTAGCATTAATTAAATAAACGGGAAAAGGATTTGGAACTTGATCTGGAAGCAATGGCTTCTGTCCAATGACATTTCGCATTGATAACTGATGTACTTTTACATGCACAGCCTCTGTACATCTGTCCTCTAGTTGTCAAGTCATAGTAAAGCACATTTCTCATTGAAAACGTATGTATTCTTACATACACGATCTGTGGACATCTTCCTTATAGTGACTAAAAACCAAAATTGTGTTTGTGCCATAAGATGCCTTCTCCAGTCTCCTCAAGCAGAAATTGTGATAGAAGCTAGTGGAAAGAGACCTTTAGTACCACTCTTATGGTCTGATCTCGCAGGGTTAGGGCAAAAATAGATTATGATGTTCATGCAGACGGCCTGTGTGAAGCAACCAGGGATCTGTGGCCGGTGCCCATGGCAGGTGTCCAGTTGCTCTGTGGGAGCCGTTCTGGGGCGCATTCTGCCACACTAAAGCAAAACTAAAGCTTTATGGTGGGCCAGGGACCGCAAAAGCAACGTAAAGTCATCGATTTTACATTTTGGTAATAGACTGTATGGGAAAGCGGAGTGTCTTGACATTTTTTGTCAGTCTTTAAATGAGCACGCTATTTACAAAGGGTTGTGGACACCTCCTCATTTGGCATTTCTCCCGAAATCAAGGGTATTGATAAGGAGTCCCCCCACGATTGGTGCAGTAGCATCCTCTCCTGTTCTGGAAGGGCTTAGGTTAAATCAGTGGTTCCCTGGAGGCATACTGCCCCATGTATTGTAATATTATTATGGAAATTACTTGAGCTCTCTGCATTTAACCCATTTACCTGAGTGAAGCAGTGGGGTACTTTGCTCAAGGGTACCTTAGTGGTGCCCCGGCAGTCCTGTGATTCGACCCCACGACTTTCCGATTGCAGGGGTAACCCCCGAACCACCAGACCATCAGCTGCTTTAATTATTTCACCTATATTATCTTAGTAAGGGCTTGTTGGACTTTTTTTCAGGAGCAGATGTGTTGAAAATGGCTAAACATTCAAATGTGTTGGACACTGTGTCTACAAGATCAGAGCTGGAGAAACACAGAGTTAGATGTTGGAAAAAATGATTGTGAGAATTGAACTGGATTCAGCCACAAGAGTCTTAGTGAGGTACTGATGCTGGAAGATTTTGTTTTAATCACAGACCTCATTCTAGAACCCAGGATGGTTCTCCAGCATTGTACTGCTTCACAGCCCAGTGCTGGGGGGCTTCATATGCATATTGCTGACGCTGGGCCTTGGGTCTGATGGCTGCTCCTCCAGTGCATCCCATTTTTATTGGCGTAGTCTCTTCTCCATAGAAAAACAATGTGAATAGGCCCTGGTTGCCTTTAGAAGTGAGGGGTAGGCCTTAAGATAGTTGAATTTACTAACTGGAAAGTGTCTCAATACTTTTGGACATAGTGTGTTTAAGCCTGACTGTGTATGCAGTGTAATGGATGTTCTCTCACCATCACTTGGCTGTATTGGATCTGTCATTTCCTGTCCTAATGATGCCTGTATCTCATCAGGCATTCTAGGAAGGGTAGATCACAGAGCTTACTCTGGGCTCTGTACCAATTGGGCCTTTCCTAGTGCCCTATTAGTAACATACTTGGCAACATGAAGACTTGGGTTTGTATGGGAGCTATTTGATTTTCATTTTTAAAGGTGGCAGCCTGGGTCTGATGTTTTAGCAGATTTGATGCATCTTTGACCAAGTCTTGGTTTTTGGGTGGATTGGGAATATTTGTCTTGGTGTGGTTTTCTCAATATAAAGGCTGATGTGGTCATTTTTGCTTTTCATATGCTAGTAAACAGTTTCAGCAGAATTTTGAATTTGATATTTACCCCATTTGTAAATTTTCCACTCGTGGGACTAATCAAGGTTTAATTTTTACTATTTTTTTTAACCCCTTTCATTCTTGAGTCGAGTTATTGCCACCATTTCCCCTTTAGGAGGATTTGCTATAGGAAGTTCTAGTCAGGAACATTGCAATATCGATCAGTACTGACCAAAGCCATGGAAATATGGGGGGGGGGTTCTAGTGGGATAAAAGTGAAGAAGGGTTAATCCATTTCAATATAAAGTTAAAAAAACAACAAAGCAAACCTTGAAAACAGAGTGTGAAAATGTAAAGCTGTCACCAGTCTCTCCTGAGTGCCTTTAGTGGTCACAACTGGGGATCTGGTTGCATCCTTTTAGAGTAGAATGAGTGGGAACGAGGCGGAGCTTATTGTCTTTAAGGAAAATGCAGTTTGGTAATCACTGTAACGGTTCATTTTTCCTACTTGTGGGACTAATAAAGGTTTATCTTATCGTAAGCAGAATTAAACACACATTAAACCCGAAAATGTATCAGTTCACATCTAGAAGAGACTCATTTTGTATGAAGGAATAATGCAATATTTAGCCTTATGATCAAGGAGGCTAAATGCTGTTCCATATGTGAAATAAGCACAGTTATGGTTGCACAGTACACAGTATCTTGGAGGAGATCCTCAAGCCACCATTCACTACACCACTCATATATATATATATATATATATATTACACGCCTGAGAGTACACTCAATCTGCTCTGCTAGAAGACTATGAGTGCTGCTGTGCTCTGCAGTTCTGACACACAGGTAGTGCAGTGGAGACCTGCGGTTTGGCCTAATGCGGAAGTCCCAGCGATTTTAGCTGTGGCTCGGTCAGCCTCTCCTGACACAGCATTCTGCTCCGGCCAGCTGAGGTCATCAGCAGATCAGCGACCTCCTTGAGATCAGCTTAGAAAGCCAGCCAGTGTTGATAGAAAGGAGAAACCACTGTCAACCTTATTGCCTATGCGTTTATAAATGTACACAGTACCTCTAATTACATAGCATTTATTACTTATTCTATCCCAAACTGCAGTTACCCCTTCCATGATGTCTTGTTTTACCTATGATGTGTTTTCCTGATAGTTAGGAATGTTTTTTTTGTATCTATAGGCCTGTAGCTTTGAGTGTGTGTGTTTTTTTTTTTCCTTCAATTTTGAAATGTCTTTTTTAATCTGTTGTAGCAATTCATAGTAAGGCCCTCAAGATCCTTTTTCATGATTATTAATTACTTATGAGCAGAAATGACCTAGAAACAGGTTTTAAATTGTACAGAAAAGATTGTTACATATGTGCTGTCATAGGAAGGAAAGAGCCAAAAACACTTTAAAAAAAAAATCAAAAAAAAAAAACCAAGCGAACAGTGATACTAGAACGCCGGACACACTGGTTAATTTTTCTATTATCTTGGTAATTAAACCTGGTATAATTACAGACCTTTTGCTTGAAACACGCTGTAAGACAATTTATTGTTCTGACTTGAATCTCTATTCTAATTTAACACTATTTGAAAGATGCTGATGTCAAAATATAGCAAAATTCATTGTGTCAGACAAAGTAGTCTGATCAATCCAGCTGTGAAGAAATTGATATCGGTTGTTTAAATAATGTCCATGATTGGTGCACTTTCTAACAAACGTATCACTTTTAGATTTGAATAAAGCTGAGTGTGTATAGGCAGTGAACAGTCATAGTTCTTGTTTTAATTTCATATTATAGTTGGGTTTTTTTTGTTGTCAGATTAGTGAGCCAGTGCTTTAAAAACAGTTTTACTGTATTTTTAACTGTCAGAATGCTATATGATGTGTTTTGTCAGTGATACAGTGATGGTAACTTCCTCCTCCCTAATAGTGATGGGGCACTGAAATGGTCAATAATGGATCAAGTTACAGCATTAGAGTAGAGAATAATGGGCTTGGAATTAGTAGTCAGGAACGTAGAAATGTGTTGCAGCTTGAATCTTGTGTTTGTGTCAGAAGGGGTTTGATATTAACACTAGTAGGCTTTCAAGGAGTCTTATGTTAAAGTAGCTCAGATCAGAGATCGATCAATGGTACAGATGTTCTCTCTCTCTCTCATTGCTCTTTTAACCCTCAGTGATTAGGTGAGTCATGTTGCAGCGCCCAGGCCTGAAGCAGGGGCCATTCTTTAAGCTGGGTGTGGCCTAGGCAGAGGTGTGTGACGCCCGATACACGCGTCATTTCACGCTTTGGAACTAGAGTGAGTTAATTTCAACCCTAGTCAGAACTTCGAGCCTGTGTGGCAAAGACAGGCAGTATTTCTAGCGACATCTCTCTCTGGAATATCTGAACTTTCATTTGAAGTATCTTGTTAACAGCTCTTCATGCTAACTACACCTGTTAGAGGTAAGTTTTGTTTGTTAAGGGCGGAAGCAGAGGTCCCTGGTTGCTTAGCAGTAGTGCTTTCAAGTACTTGGAGATATTGAAGTTACACAGTATTTTGCCTGATAATCTTGTCTGGACTTGTGGTTGTAATCTTACCACTTCTCATAAGTTCTCATAAGTCAAACTTTAAACAAGATCCTTCTTTGATATCATGATAAATATGTAATATTAGGACTTTATTAGTCTTGATGGAAATCTGCAACACGTCTCGGCCAGCGTTCCTGTCTTTTTTTCGCCTGCCCAGTTGAAAATTAGCCAAGTTTGGTAAACTGGCACATTTACAGAAATGTTTATTAAAAAAGCAGTTTTCTGAAAAACTGAAGAATTTTATCCTTAGCCCAAATATATTCAATCCGCCAAGACATGTTTGGTTGCCGCTTTAGTTTTACCCCAGAGCCATGAGAATAATATAGTAGAAGTCAGTCACCGAGAGCTTTATTAGCCTCATAGCTCCAGTGAAAATAAAACTGACTGCGTTTGGAATAAGAAAGAAATGTCTTCAGTGTCCCATTCCTTTAATGTGTATTGTCCCATATATCTGTAAAGTAAGACAGAAGGATTGTGGCAAGTTAAACATATCTTGGAGAAAATTGCATTTATAATTAGAATTATATTTTACACATGAACGTTTTGCTCTAGCTGGGATAATGATGTTTAGGAAAGTTTTCTTTAAACCAGTTCTGTTTGACCTCTGGACTCGAGTCGGTGCATGATCGCTTCTTAATATGACTTGATTTGTGCAGGACACAGCAGCAGCGAGCAGAAACTCTAGAAGAGTGTCCATGACTAGTCTAAAATACTATGCCAGGGATTTGAAAGCTCTCTCAGCTGTGTGTGTGTGTGTGTGTGTGTGTGTGTGTGTGTGTGTGTGTGTGTGTGTGTGTGTGTGTGTGTGTGTGTG
>JBBPCW010000084.1:18811870-18822625 GCA_037974425.1 Phenacogrammus interruptus | reverse complement strand
CACACACACACACACACACACACACACACACACACACACACACACACACACACACACACACACACACACACAACCACCCCTCCTCCTCACACACACTTCCATCCTCTGTCCTGCTCCACCCCCCCACAAGGGTCGACACTGTCAGCCTGCTCAGCAAGAGGGCAGCTCTCATACAGAGAAGAAATAATAGTGCCTTGGCTGCTCAATTTCGCCCTCTTTTCATCCTTCTCCTTTTAAACTTTTATTAACAACAGCTTTGGCTCTGAAACGGATGCAGGGCTAGCGGGGCTTGCTCGGGGCGGCTGGACAGCGGGTGGCTGCTGGCAGACCCGCCGGTGCCCTTCTCGGGTCCCCTTCGCTGGCCCCCTCCATCAGTGGTGACAGATCAGAGATGCAGCACTGAGTAAAGTGGCTGTACGACTTTGAAACAACTTCAGAGTACTTGAGATATGGGCTTAAAGGAAATTTGTATAACAGCCAATGTTGACACGTTTCTTTTAGAGAGATTGCAATTATATAAATAAAACCCATTAATTGTGTGACACAACAAATTTTATTACAAGCAAGTCTGTAAACTCACAGAATTATGCACATTTGTCAATTTTATAGATCTATTGACACAATCACATTCTAAAAATGTTTTTGCCTTGGATGCACGCTTCTATTACAAACATTAGCGTAGACGCTTTTATATGGAGGTTTATTTATCTTTGAAAATGTTAAAAAATGTTATTCCCACTTACACATTTCTCTCAAATACATTCATTGAAAGGTTCTTTAGATGTCTAGACATCTTTAAACAAGTGTTTTTTTCAATGCCAAACAACATTTTTAAAGAGATATTTTAAAGAGAGCAGACTGATCACTGGCTAATGAATTAAACCATCAGAGAAGGACAGAAATATGTGGTGAAGTGATGCTCCAGGACTGAAAAACACTGCTCTGAAATGTTCTCCCAGTAGGTGCTGCCAAACAGTAAAGGAGCTCAAAATGAAAATATTACATTATGACACCTGCCTTAATCCAGTTTTAGGTGTGTAACAGCAGAAGGCTTACACCTCGCATTTTGACCCCTTTTCGTGACAACATCTGTTTGGGTACTAGCAGCCCAGTGCAGGCTCCGAAATGGTCATGCAGATGTAGAAACCTTAGACCTGTATCATTTTCATTTAGACATACCGCAGAGCCCACTCCCCACGGACGTTGTGTGTGAACGTTTGCGTATGCGTATGTGCCTATTGTGTATTTATGCAGTAATACTATACCAGGTTACGAACACAGCACTTTGCTTGTATCATTTGCTTTGAGGTTTTAAAGAGAGAAGCATTCCCGACAGTCCACCCAGATGGAAACAATTCTGAAACATATTACAAGGCCAAGCAACATACCTGTGGGCTACGTCCTTTCACAACACCATAAAAAAAGAGCCCTGTAATGTAATTTTGATCTCATTTATCTGATATCGCTCCGGTGCAGTCTAGTATATGCGGGGCCCCACTTAACACAGGGCATATTTCTGCTTGATCTTCTGTGTTGACGGAGCTCGTATGATTTAGAATGGTGGATTCAAAGGAGGTCATACTTGAGACATGGTGGGTTAGCTTTGAATTTACTTAATGGATGTCCCTGGGCACTGGGATATTACTATGAAATGCCACTCAGCAGACGGAGCCGACTTCTCTTGCGTGTCTAATACTGAACCCTGAGGAACCCCTAAGAATCATTTAACAAGCGTGAGGAATAGTCTTTACGTTAATAGCTCATAGTCTCAGTATGGGTCCGGATTTTTTTCCTTTTTTGATGTGGTGGATTGGTTTTAGTTTGAATGTTCATGGATTGCTCATGTGAGCGTGTGTGTGAGAACAAACAGTTGTTTATCAGTCAGCAGGTCGCTTCATGTGTGCGTGCTTGGGGCATATTAGTTAAAACATTACCGTCACGTTGGCATATTTTCCCTGTTATCTGTGATGCATGTCATCTTCTCCATTAATAACCAAGGAATGACACGGCAAACAACGTGAACCCACAACAAGGCCAGACAACTGAGTAGTCCTAAGCCAAATTTTCCATTAGCGGTTGCTACCTCGCCCCTCCTCATGATGAGGGATCACACGCACAACTGGCAACCCGCTGTGTGAAATTACTCACGCTAATGGCACAACACACGCATTTTGCTACAGGAAATCGCACAGCCACACTATAACTATTCAACCGGTGATAAAACCAAATTGCATCATGATGTCGGGTTGTGTGTTTTAAGAAATAATGAGAAAACTGCCTCTCCTTAAAGGGAAGGTCGCCAAAGTCTGTTAAAGGGGTGGCAGGCCCAGTAATCGGTTTAAGAGGCTAATTAGGTTAATTTAGTTTATAAATAACTCTTTTGTGCCAATCTAGGACCGCTCAAGGTAGATAGCTGAGATCAAGGTAAATAGTGACTCCTAGCATTGCCTCTTGACTTGCCAGGTTCTACTGGACTTGATTAGTTTGATTAATCTGAGCTGTTTTCCTGTAAATAAAGATTTAGGCACAGAAACACAGGTCTCAGATCAGTCAAAATGTTCAAATTCTACCCCAGCAATAAACGAGGCACTGTAATTTTTAAAAGCAGCCCAAAACAGTCCTTAAACTCGCCAAGGTGCCCCATCATTGTAAACTAAGAATGAGCTGCTAGAGTAAAGCGATGGTTATATAGGTCCAACCTCACTTAATGAAACCCATGCAGCATTTTACAACATTGCTTGGTGTGTTACTAAGGTGTGGAACGAAACAAACCGTGTGATAGGACTTCTGAGATGACCAAAAAAGTACATGTCTGTAATTTTTAGTTTATTTTTATTCAGTAGAATCAGCTGAGTACTTAATCTCAGCTAGTACTTCAGTACTGTTCCTATTTCATTATTAAGTTGGAAACAACATGGTTAAACTAGGCTTAAAAGTTGTTCAATCAGGTAGTCAGATAATTAGGAAGAGACAGTGTAATCAGTCAATTATGTTTTGATTTACAGTGGGTGGGAAGAACAACCTTCAGGTGGTCCTAGGTACGTCACTGATTGTAGCAGCTGAACCAATGGGTTTTCTCAACCAATAATATATGGCATCTCTATTCCAGGACTTTTCACTGAAGGACATGCAATGTAAAATGTTTGTGATGATGTCTGTTACAAGCCTCCAACCAAGCTTGAATTTTTTTCCCAAGCTTAAAAACTAGTATTAAAATAAATGTAGAGCAAACATTAAGGGTAATGTTCATTAAAACACACACCATACAAAAAAACAGTGAAATGTGAACGCTGTCATCTTTTGGAATTGTAAAAATAACAACTGTAACTATTTTTAATAACATAGAATTGAAATTGACACCTCTTGACCCCCAAACTAACCTAGCTTTGCTGCTTTTCCCAAAAAGAGACTGTTCTAAAATGACCACAAATGTCCATCACCAAATTAGTGCTAATGCTAAATTAGCATTACAGCAGAGATGTTCTTTTTCTCGAGTCACAGCTTGCCACAAATGACATATTTAACATTATTCCCTGTAGATGTGTTAACTTATTTTCACTTATGACTGTATATTCTATCAAGTGAAAGTGCCAAAAAGGGCTTGTTAGGCAATTGTTAAGGTTTTCAAACTGGTGTTTTTTACCAAACTCAGTTGAAACCACATAAATGAAAAGTTCTTTAGAGAAGCAAAAGTGGTTCAAGGAAACCTTCCTGACACCATTATTAAGCCTAAGTGAAAAATATGAGAGGCTGCATAAAGGCCCAGTCACTTTTCCTAATTCTTCTGAGGCAAGGACAGCAATAACAACACAGCCACAAGACTGCAGGGAATCTCTGAAAGAGAAATCCTGATTGGGCCTTTAATTGGCCATTTCATAACTTGTCAAAGGAGATCTCTTCACGTCCTCGGCCACAAACAAATGCAGCGCTGTGTTTAAAACTCTCCAAACAAATGACGTTAGGCAGCTGAAGAGGATCCTTTTATGAGCGATGGCAATCTAGAACTCCAAAGACAACACGGAGAGGTCATTTTGATGTCTTATCTCCATACTCTCTTCCCTGGGGCCGCTTGGACCCCCTCATTCCCCACGTCCCACCTCCCACCCTCATTCAGGTCCCTTAACTGACAAACAAACTTTAATGTAATGCCGAGCAAGAGGACGAGAGAGAGAGAAAGAGAGAGAGAGAGAGAGAGAGAGAGAGAGGGAGAATTACAGCACACACCAGTTTGTCTGGATCTGTTCCGCTCTCGGCTTATAAAGGCAATCTCTTTCCTGGCTCCGTGCATTCGGTATAAGTTAACCAAACAGTTTTTATCCCTTAGACTCCTCATTTTCAGTCAAGCGAAATCCCTTAACAAGCTTCATCTTTAAGCCTTCATCTTTTTTTTTTTTGTTGTTGTTGCTGTTTTTTTTTCTTCCCATTTTCTTTCTTTCTTTTTAAATGTCTTGACTCAGAACACACTGGGAGCACTTTCAAGTCAAGATGACTTACTGTGAAGGAAAATAAAATGATCCTGCATATGAAGTTAAAAAATGAGAACTTAAAGGGAAAACC
Organism: Phenacogrammus interruptus; assembly: GCA_037974425.1. Taxonomy (NCBI): domain Eukaryota; kingdom Metazoa; phylum Chordata; class Actinopteri; order Characiformes; family Alestidae; genus Phenacogrammus; species Phenacogrammus interruptus. Next base: position 18,818,068 of record JBBPCW010000084.1, on the reverse strand, counting down.
AAGGGTCATATTTGTCTATTAGATTCTGTGATAAGAAAGTAATAGACCTCAAATGTCTGTGTCAAATTTGTGATACTTGGTTTGTGATCAGGATGGCTTGAGGAAAGTACGAAATTTAGGTCATTTATTTAGATGGCAGGACCACTGACTCACCGTGGCTCCACACACACTTCCTTTGTCACAGCGTGTATTTTTATATTTTCCATTTCTCAGGCATGTCAGGATATTTTTGCAATTAAAGTCGACAGCTAGGTTTTTTTTGTAATGTTATTATTATTATTATGTAACCCTCCTTGCCATTTTTTCCTTCCAGTATCTACTTCTTTCCAGACAGTTTCCAGACAGTCCTTTGAGTTCGCAAAGAACATTTTTGGGACCCACTTTTATCTTTTTATCTGGATGAACAGATTAAAGAAAACCTTCCTAATGTCGAGGAATCTCTCACCCTTGTACTGAGGGGAGAATGTAATTTGGCAGAAGTCACCTCTTCCTTTTTTTTTCACCGGGGCTTCCCCAATATCTGGAAAACTTTTTTTTTTTCTGTAAATGTGACCAGTCTGTATTCAGCAAAAAAAAAACAAAAAAAAAAACCCTCCACTTAGTTCATGAATTTAGGCATGAAATCCATGAAAACACACAGAACAATGCAAGCAGGGCTGCTCCGACCACGCTATTGTCTGTGGGTTCTACGCTATGCTATTGTTAGCGGGTTATGCAGACCCATAATCACATTGTTAGAGGTTTTGGAAAGCCACCCAAACCACAGTCCTCTAAAACTCATTGTCTTTCCAGCATAAGATGGTCCAGTAACTTCCAGACCAGGTTCGAAAAAGCTGACTGCAGGAGGATGCTTTTATATTTCTTAATCCTTGCTGCTCAAGTGCTTTTTAATTGTTTAAAAATCAGTTCAATTAAATTTGTCGGACCTCAATTTTTTCAGACTTTATATTAAGAACTACCATCAGTCTGGTCAAAGTAACTGAAGTGAAAGCTTTCAGGACATCACAATCTGAAGAATAAATCCATAATGTAAAACATTTAAAAAAAAATGAATGCTAATAAAATTAGAACACACTTATTGTGCAAAAATGTGCAAAATGTGAATTTTGCAAGGAATATACATTTTCTGTAATGAAAAAATGACAAAGTCTTCATGTCGACCAACTAGTTTTAATACTGAAATTTGAAGCTTAAAAATGGGAAACAATAGAAACTCACATTCAGTTCCTATCAAATAATAATCTCACAATCATTCCTGAACCTTTCAGAAAAGTTTTTTCAAAAAGGAATGAGAATGTTATAAATCTGTGATGTGCAAAGAGGCAGTTTGGTCCTTGTTTATTTGCTCTAACACAGAAGATAAACATAACGACATTTACAAATAAGGTCTGACAACAGCACGAATATGCCTTTGATACCTAAAACCCGACGTTTAGGCCAAGTGAAGCCAGACACAGAGCCAAATTTTAGCTCATATGCGAAGCGGCCTGTAATACTTGGATGACAGCATTGAACTCGTCTTCCTTTCATTGCAGTCGTGGCCACCCACCCACTCTTTATCACCGAGCTTCACTTGCCCACTGTCACAGCAACAAAAAACGTTTTTCATTTTTCCAAATGAGGAACGCGCCGCAGAGACGGAGTAACTTTACCCACCATAAACACAAATACACCATTGTGATGTAGCCCCACACAACGTAAAAAAATGGCTTTTAAAAGAAAGATGGGATCCCAGTAGTCCTACAAAGAGTGTGTGTTACAGACACAGACCCATAAAGCTATGTGAAATAAGATTTGTGTGTGTGTGCATTTAACTGATTTCCCACAACTGTATATTTTCAAATACAAGAAATACTATGCTATACTGTAATACCGTATTCTATATTATTCATTCCTATTGGTCAGTCATTTTTGCAGCTCCACGTTTTACCAAGAAAAAGCCTAGCCTTTGACATTACAACCTCTGAAACTGAGACATTGTTGACCCCAAATGCTTTAAAATATAGGTGCTTGGGTTCTTTGGGTTGATGTTATAGAAGAACCACTTTTGGATCCCTAAAGAACTTGTTCTAGAACTGTATGTCCAAGCCAATAATCTTTTAGGAACCCTTATTTTTGTGTAAACATGAGCTGAAAGTGAAGCAGATTCTTTTATACCTTTAAAGGGATCTGTGTGTAAAAGTCCTCACTTCAGTTTCTCATAAATACATAACTTGCACATTAGCTTAATTTGAGTACGTAATTCAAGGTAGTTACTGAATAAGAAGTCTACAGATGCAACAACCAGTAGTACCAGTGAAGTAGGTGGACATATTTTGTAACTTTATTTGTTTATTTTTTACATTGTCATTGTTTATGAACATTGGAATTGGCATTGCCTGATGCTAGGCTAAAAAATGTCAACAAATAACATTTTTGCAATGGAAATGAATTGTGCTTCAGAAGAATTGTTAATAATACAGTTTAGGTTCCAGCAGATGCTGGAAGCATGCAATATCTTTTGTACAATACTCTTCAGAAAGTCCAAGCCCTTTCAGAATGTATAAATAAAATCATATCTGACATATCTGAATTTGTTTACAGGTGAAATAGGAGCTATGATGCAACTATGTACTCATGCACACTTACAACACAGATGTACTACACACTATAGTGCAAGAATTGCATTAATGCGTATTACAGTTAAAGGTCTCATACAGATATAAATTAAAGGTTGGCAGAACACATAAAAACTATTATTGTTTCATTCAATCCCTAGTCCATATGGTCCATATATTAACTGCAAAAACAGCCCATTTTGAATTGACTGATTTTGCAATGTCATGAAAACAAGCCAATTTACATACATATACATCTAGTCAGCCTTCAGCAATTTAGCCCTCCCCATTGGTGATAAAGTTAAATACAATGTTTCAGTCCAGCTTTAAATAAGGCACCAAACAGGGCAGCCAATCAGAGCAACAGTTGGTTACGTATATCAGTCTTTGAGGCACAGTATCAAAAACAGCCTACTAATTCTAATGGATAAACAGAGGTCGGAAAATGGTCATGCAAAAACAACAACAAACCTTACGAATATCATAATTGGGACTCAATTGCGAGAAAAATGTCCTTCCTCCATGTTACAGAGTTGAATATGTGAGTCTTTATGAGATTCTATTTAACATGCCATATTTTTTGGACTCTTTAGAGGAGATCATAGCTGCAATAGATAACAATAGACTGCATTGTTTATTGATCTAGGATTCACGCTTTATCCTGATCTAGAACTACTGTCCATGCTCAAACACCAGAGTCAACTGCTGTAATGGAGACAGCAAAACTGTTCTCAGATCAGCATGAAGCAAAGATCAGCCCCTACAAATTCAGGAACTGCAGCGTGCCAAGCTAATTGACCTCTCATTCCCTGGAGGTAAATCAACAGAGCCTAAGCCACTGGCCCACTAATGAGGCGCACTCGTAAAGCTATCCATAACCAATGGGCAATTTGAAACACATTGCATACATTTACGACTCAGTTCCCTGAGTCAGATGCGCCGCATTCATGTTTACTGCTAAGTCACTAGGACTACGTGTTTTCCTCTATTTTGGATTGAATTCATGTTGCAAATGCGGCCCCTGAGGCATATGACTAGACGTACTGACACAGGTGCTGTTCCTCTAGGACTTTTTCAAATAATTTTGTTTGTTTCTTTTGCCCAATAGAGCTAACGAACCATTGATCAACCATTGAAATTGCATTGATTTTATTAATAGGTGTATTCCAAAACAACAATTTGAATGCATTATATTGGCATTGGGAACTAACTGTCATTATGAGAACCAGGTGGGGTGTAATTCAGTAATTACCGACGTCATTGTGACCTAATGGCATGTTTTGTCAGTCACACGTAGTCGTCAGTCCCACTTAATCACCATTTCCAGCCATGTGCCAACATGACCAGGTAATGGCAATTTTGCGGCAAAACGTTTCCATTCATGTCAATTTCAGGCCTGCCCAGGGCAAACCACACGTAATTTCAAAAGTCCTCATTTTTTTGCCCATTTATTCAACTGGTTCTTTGAATTCTGAGATTCAGTTCTGCTCTCAGTGTTCTATGTTCTCCAGTTGTTCCACCCCTCCAGAGCTGTCTTGTCTGTCAAAACCCTACTGCAATATCTCATGGTGGTTATCGGTCCAAGCTCATGAGAAACTCAACTGGATGGCTACTGGTTTCGGGGCAGCTGAATCTGCTTAGCCCTGGTCGTAAAGAAAAGGGCCTCTTTAAGTGATCCATTAGTGGCCCCTATCCCCAAGAGTAGAGTCCGCGGTCTACTCCAACAGGGCAGGGGAGCTTGAAGCAAAACAGCATGGCAGACAAGTCTGAAGATCAAAGACCGCCTCAGACGCTCAGCCCCCTCCCCACCAGACAGCTTCACTCTTCCTTGCCCTGGTTTCAATTAGAGACTTGCAGAGAAACGGTTCGTATTATGACTTTATCAATTAAGTGGACGTTCATCTCAGATCCTCTCTGCTGCCGTCTTTGTCGGAATGTGACAGGTAGCTCAGGATTGATGGACTGACAGAAGGACGACAGGCTGAAAGGGTGTGCTGCTCTTTTTGATGTAACGAGGGCGTATTAAGTCCCCAGAGAACGACAGGCTTGTACTTTTTTCCCACTGTTTTTTTGTGGGCTGTGGCCTGACAACTTAGAGGCCTGAAGCCCAAAACAGTGACCCATAGCATTTTTAAATAACACTTTAGAAGGTCCTTGTGCTTTGAACACCGACTGAACAACAATTCAAAGCAGCATATTTCACAACACTTAATTGTAGCATCGCTAACAAGGGCTGGAGGGTAGTAGGGGGTCCGTTAGCATTATGCTAGTTAGACAAGCTAAGCTTTCAATCACTAAAACAACCAAATTAACATTTGAGCAAGGTCAGCACATCCATAGAGGTAACTAGGCAATCCATGTGGAACCTGTTGCAGTATGTCAGTATGTTTACCAAGCTCTTAGAGTGCGCTTTGTAGACACACTAATTAGCTAAGGAATGTGTCTGTGCCCCCTAACCCCACCCCTCCCTTTGATAAAACACCACCTTCCTTATTCTCCTAATAGCAACTGTAACTAGTCAGGTGAATCTCTGAAAAGTGCACAGAACAGAGTGTTTAGAGCAGGACGACAGGAGAGTAAATTTCAAGCCACTTCCTAAACAGAACTCACAACAGCATGTCTGATTAAACTCATAAAAATAAACTTAACATCTGCTCATAATTAAGTTGTGGCTAAGTTAGCTAACTAGCATGCAGAGTTAGGTGTAAATTTGGCCTCATATTGAAAAAGCAGAGCTAAATCTGATATACCAACAGTTTTATGACTCTGACTTGAATGCTGTTGATAGCTTGTTTGATACAGTGTTTGGTTTGTGGCTGTAACTAGCTTTGAGGACACTTTATCCACTGTCCAGTCATGAGATTCAATGTGGAAACAGTGGCAACCTGACAATGTAGAAAAGCTTGCAGCCCAAAACCCACTCAAGAGAAATACTGTTTTGATTCACCACTGAACCTCAGTACTGCCCACAGACTTATCTCCAATGTATGTTTAGCTTTGCACGAGACTCCGTGCTACTGAGAGCAACACTGAGCTGTTGATGCACCGGGAAACTACACACATCCTTATTTAGGAATATATGAAATAAACGTGAGTGTTTATGAAGGGAATTAAGGGATTACTGTTGTAAAATACAAACCCATAGTTTGTTTTCTGTTTAGACTTCTCATAACATTGCTAAATCAGCTATAACCAGTTGCAAAAGCCTTGAAAGTGATGTTAAAACAAATGATAAAACATGCCATTTAGTTCAGTGCACATATTCACTGGCTGGTCTATTAACTATGTAAAATAGGTAACATTTCTAAAAAAAAAATAGCCCACTAAAATGATGATTCTGGTTAGGGCTCTGTGTACTTAGCTGTACTGTTTTCCTATAATTTGCAGAACTGTAGTCATACTATACTATATACACTACATGTGCTATGTATACACTAGAAAAGCAATAGATCACTGGAGGTTATTAGTTATCTAAATACACAGCTGGGATGTTTGTCGCGTTAATGCACTCCCTCTCATGTTCTGTCATTACATTACAGTTTACAGCTACTCATTTAATTAGGATTGTGTTACTGACATGTCCTTCATGGAACAAATTGAA
>JBBPCW010000084.1:18702526-18713445 GCA_037974425.1 Phenacogrammus interruptus | reverse complement strand
GAACGAAAATAAAAGAAAGAAAAATGCAACCTGTTGAGCCTCTGGTGTCGCCTGTTTTACCCGCTCGTCACAATATATATATATATGCATATATACATATATTTATTATTTATTTATTCTTCTCAGAAACCATAACTGTAAAAGTAATGTTTATTTTCACATGCATTCTAATCTATTTGCTGTGACTTTTAGACCATGGAACATTCAAATATCTGTATTTATAATTTATAAATACAATACTATAATGTGCTGCATAATAAAGACCTAATTGTAATTTAAATGATCACATCGCCACCTGATGATCCATAATATAATAGAAATCAACAGTAGTGGAAGAAAAACATTTTATATAAATCATACTGCATTATTTCAAACCATTGCTAAATTTTCTAAAGGAACCAGAAATCTGAATATAACGCAAATCCATTTGAAATGCATATTTCTTGGGCATAGCTTTTCTTTCGCTCCTGGTAACATTCTAGCGATAATCACATTGTTCCCTTCATTACTTAATTCATAGCCTGTCTTAGTGATTTACAGAGCAATTGTGAGGCATTTTAAATAGCAATATGCAGAGTTTTCTTTGTGTAAGCGTTTTGTTTTGTGATGACTAACCTGCTATACAAATAAGAATCTGAATGTGAACTGACCAGAGTCTTTTAGTCCAAGGCACTGTTGCAGAATAAAGTAATATTTCTTCTTTCACTAAAGACAAAGGCTTAATCTGAACAGGACACCTTCGCAAGGCCATTTTGGTCTTCTGTCAAGATTTTTGACATCTATAAGAGTCGATGGACAATAGACGTGAACGTGACAAGCAAGGTTTACTTGGTTAAAATAATTTCATCTTGTGAAAATTGTTGTATTCGGCACACAATTTAGCATGTCTACCAGTGAAATAAAATGTAATAATCTTATACTATTTTCATAATAGTCTTATAATTGTCATATTTTCCCCATTCTCTCAAATGAGGGCAGGCGCATAGGCAGACATCCATCTTTGAATCACTTTTATTAATTCCAAAAACAAACTGGCACGAGAGCCAGAAACCAAACTCAAACAGTTCTTAAACCAAACAGAGAAGAGGAAACACAACACAAGTATGACGGGGGACTGACCACCAAAACAGAACACAACCCCCCTTAAATACATATACTTAAAAACCCAACCACCAATAAACAATCTCAAACACTTAGGCCACTCATGTGATGTCACAGTACGCGCTGTGTTAACATTAGGTATTTATCTACAATGCACAATGTTTGCAAAGTACTACTGCTCTGAACCTTGTTAGGAGATCTGGCCTTTTTATACTAGAGGTGTCAAATGAATGCGTTAATTTTAAACAATTAATCACAAACGCTGATCACTAAGATGTGCTGCCATGCCTTTAGGCACAGTCTTGGGATTCTACCTATTCTTCATAGCATTAGGAGGCTGGCTTATCTGTGTTATCCTGCATTCATGTCACTGGTTTGGTGATTAATATTTTTTAATATGAGTGCATGTCGCTACTCTGGGGTCTGTGTCTTAGCTGATGTTGGATGAGAAGGTCTGGATCACAATCACCATTACAGTTCATCCCAAAGGTGCTGGATAGGGTTGAGGTCAGGGCTCTGTGTGGCCAGTCAAGTTCGTCCACACCAAACTCATCCAGCATGTCTTTATGAACCTTGCTTTGTGCACTGGGACACAGTCATACTGGGATAGAAAAGGTTCTTCCCCAAACTGTGTCCACAAAGTCGCAAGCATGGTCTTGGCCAAAATGTCTTGGTATACTGAAGCATTAAGATTGTCCTTCACTAGAAGTAAGGGGCCACCTGAATTCAGTACATAAGATGTGTGTTCCAGTTCTTTTGTCCATATGATGCAGGTTTAAGATATTTTCAGTGGACAAAGCATTATGTGTTGCAGTGCGAAAAAAATGTTGCTTCAGGCGCATGAAAAATTGTGCTTATGGAAAATTGTCTTGCTTTAACAGAAACATTTCTAAATCTAACTGTTAGAAATGTAACAGGCTGGATAATAAAAGGTCCCTGTTAAGGCAACCTACATATCACCAAGTCCCCATTTCTAGTTATTTAATTCACTTAGAAGGAGCTTCTGTATCCCAGGCTAGTGAGAGACTATCACTAACACACCTGATTCACCAGAGACTTGTGTAAGGCGGGTGTTGAAACAGTTAGTAGAAAACATATGCTGACAATATTGTCACTAGGAAAACAAAATTGTTTCTGTTCTGTGACTGGAATATAGCCTTAAGCTTCAAGCAGGTGGATCATTAAAACTGTATGCACTTGTGGTTAGTTACGCTTGTTCTTAAACTTATAAATCTTTAGATAATTGCCTTGTGTTATCAACTACAAGCACAGCTTGCTGTTCAGTTATTGTTTGCTTCTTTTTTATCTTCATTTACAGTACTGTGCTAAAGTCTTTTGTGTTATAAATTAATGGCAACTGCAGTGGCTGGAAATGAAATGAACCAGAGGTCGCTGACTTTTACACAGTGCTTACTTGATCGGAAAAAAACTCTCTTGTGTAAATCTCACTAATTCCTTTGTGAGTTAAAGGCCTTCTTATTGACACCAATAACTCACCATGTGAAAGGACAATGTGGATTGATCTGTATAGATCACCCACAGGAACAGTGGTCGAGGTAGATTTTGCTTGGATATGGTATCTGATTGAAAAAAAAAGGAACAGCTTGTAGGCTAACTTTGTTCTTTGTATGGTTCAGTAGTTCTGGCTCAAAGCGCTGTTGTAGCTTAAAGCTTACTTTAATATGAGCTTAAATATAGCCTTTGAAGCCTAAACTGCATTGTTTTTAGCTTTTTGTCGTTAGCTTTTGTTGTTAGCTAAAATCTTTGATGTAAACACATTCAAGCTAACATGCTTGTTCCTCAAAGCAAGATACTATTCATAGAAGACTACATCTTAGGTTGTACAGCTTTGCTGTATATTTGTGCTGTATCGCTGTTTTAAAGACAGACAGATCATTAAGGCTTGTATAGAACCACAAAATTAAAGAAAACACAAATGTGACAAATGAATGGACTTCATTGTTGATTCCTGATACAATCATCCATAGCTGCAGCCCGCAGTAGATTAAGATGGATGTGACTGAAAGTCTGATGGGTGAATGGGAGGTCTGCTTTAAGAGGTTTTTGTCTATTAAGGGTCTCGGAAGGAATGTTGGGTGGGAAAAAACAGACGTTAGCAACTCACTAAAACTGAAAAACCGAGATTTAATAATTGAGATATGATTAACTGAGATTATATTAAGTTTTGACATTTTGTTTGCAGTGTGAGTCACGAAATGCTGGTTAGGTAATACACACTCCTAGAGATTAAGATGACAAAAAAGAAGAATCATTTTGGGTTGGATCTTGCCAGAGGTGGACAAAGTACTCACATTCAGTACTTAAGTGAAAGTACAGAGACCACTGGTCCAATGTTACTCCAATACAAGTGAAAGTCGTGCAGTCAAATTTTTACTGAAGTTAAAGTACTGAAGTACTTGCTTTTGAAAATATTTAAGTATTAAAAGTACATTTATTTTCACCGCATCGTTGCATTTTTAGCACAACACATACAATCCCTAGTGCCTCTGACTCGCCTGTAGATCCTTTAGAATAAGAAATTGGTAAAATGTTGAAACACAACCTGAGCTAACAAAGAAAACAAGTCATAGCTCAGTTTTTACGTGCTAACATTAAAAAAAGCAATCACGTTTTAGAAAAGGAGGAAAAAACATCCACTTTTAGAATTAAAAGTAACGAGTAACGAGACCCTTAATAAAAATGTAGTGAAGTAAAAAGTACGATATTGTCATAAGTTTCCAAAAAAATGAGTAAAAATGAGTGAAATGAGTAACTGTACTTGACTGAAGTGAAGTACAGATACTCAAAAACTCTACTTAAGTACAGTACTCAAGTAAATCTACTTCATTACTGTCCACCTCTGGACCTTGCCAGTAAAAGATCTTTAGAAAAAGAGTGTTGTTACTTTAGAAAAAGTTGTGTAAACATGAAAAATCTCCTGAGTATGTAAAAGGTGCTGATTTTTTGCCTGACCTGTACACCTAGGCCTTTAGATTTAAGAGTGTAAAATACTGCGTAGGAGTGTAGAATATCCTCATAATGAGGATAGGGACTGTGTGCGAAAGTTGAACAGTTAACATTTTGATTTGTGTGGAATAATGCACTGACAGCTCTTCTGTTCACTCTAAATATGAACTAACATTCTTTTTCCAAAACGATTGTACAAGTCTTCACTCTGTCCTCCACACTCTAAGCTGACCTTGAGTTTCAAAAGAAGTATACGGCAGCATGAAAGATGAACAGTAGAAATGCAGCTTAATTCTGAAACACGACTTACAATTCAATCTGAATCATGTACGGGTTTTTGGAAGACTGGAATGAGCAGAGGATGATGCGGCAAGGATATCTATCAAATCCATGAGGGCCTTTGGTTCTGCATCCCTCAGGTCAGACCTGTGCCTTCTCAGCCTGACTTACTCTTGCTTGGCAGCCCTCCCTGCTGACTGCAGGATTGAATGCAGCCTGACATATTTTCAATAAGGAACGTCACCTTTTCCTGTACTACTGAATATACATTAGGGTGGCTGGGCCCCTCTGGGCCGTGCAAAATTCCATGTTCTTTTTTTACTTAAAGTGTCTCAGGGCATAAGAGAGTGTCTGCTCCCTGGATGGCTTAGACATGTGTCCTGCCACGTCAACCACAGTCTAATGATGGGATTAACTTATGATATAAGAGGCCACTTCTAATACCATTTTGAACTTGAAGACAGAGTTGCACTTCAATGTCACTCATAACAATACACAGAGGATATCTCTTAAATATAATTGGTCCCTGCATGTTGTTTGACTTAAACATACACTGGGTGGACAAAAGTATTAGGACACACCTCTTAATTATTGGATTTAAGTGGTCCCTTACTTCCAGTAAAGGACCATCTTAATGTCTCAGTATACCAGGACATTTTGGACAATGCCATACTTCCAACATTGTGGACACAGTTTGATGAAGAACCTTTTCTATTCAAGCATGACTGTGATGGAGTACACAAAGCAAGGTGCATAAAGACATGGTTGGATTAGTTCGGTGTGGAGGAACTTGAATGAGCCGCACAGTCCTGACCTCAACCCCTTAGAGATACTAATGGTACGGAGATTGCGAGCCAGACCTCCTCGTTCAACATCAGGGCCTGACCTTGTAAATGCTTTACAGAATGACAAAAACCCACAGAGGCTTCAAAATCCTGTGGAAAGCCTTCTATGAAGAGAGGAAGCTGTTATATCTGCAATCCATATTCAGGTCTATGTATTTAAATGCAAAGTCATTAAAGTCCCTATTGGTGTAATGTTGGTGTTGGTCACGCTGTCCCAACACTTTTGTCCATACGCTGTACGTTTCTAGGAGAAACCTTGAGTTGATATGGAATCTTTATCTCATGTAGGAAGTGAGCTAGAAAAGCTTGTTACATTAACAAAAGTGTTTTTGTAGAACCTCAAAAATGTTCTGTAGTGAACCAAGAGTGGGTTTTCGGTCCAAAGATGCACATGGATGCTCTGCAGTGTGTGTATTACATTATGACATTAATGGGTTCTGTCTTAATCAGAAGCTCCTTGCAAATCCATTGCTTTAGCCAGGTTTGTCCAACCACCTGGAGACAAGTATAGGTAATGACCAAGTGAATATTTGAACAATGGCTCAGTGTCACTGAAGCCAAAGACAGAATTGAACTGTTGCCCAGTTAATCAATCACTCACCCAATCCAATTCACTCTAAATGACGATCCACCAAAGGCAGCGTGGAAGATCTGAATGATAATTAATGCAAACCAGGCAATGGAACCCCCACACCGCCCACCGCCCATCACCCATACCTATTAGACTGTGAAGGCTGCAGGGAATGCTGACACAGGTATTAAAGATTTCTAAGATAACTTAGTCTTATATTGCCATGCAAGACTACCTTCCCCCAAAACATCCACAGCATAACGATTATTGTTATATGGTAGAGCGCGTACCACTTTGAGCTCTTTCTCTCTCTTCCATATAATGGCGGTCGTTACGCCGTGAAGGTTCTCAGAACACTATCCTTGCCTGTCTATGACAGTCTTTGAAAATGAGCTATATGAGTCTTCAAAGACATTTTTATTGGTAATAAAACACAGAAGGGAAGTTTTTTTTTTTTATCAGAGAAGATGGCAAGACTTTGTCCATACATTTGAATAATGGCTCTCCCTAATTTATGGTGCCATTACAGACAAATGGATCCTGGATACTGTAAGGTAAGCTTTCAGGGGGGAGGCTGCGCTATATCAAATTTCACAAAACTACTCAAAGAGGGACATTATTGCGATGAGGAGATGAGCAGCAAAGGAAAATTCACCATATTTTCTCAACTGAGATAGCATAATCTACACTATATGGAGAAAAGTATTAAGACGAGTTTGGGTTTGGGCCCCTTACTTCCAGTGAATGACAATCTTAATGCTTCATCATACCAAGACATTTTGGACACCATGCTTGCGACTTTGTGGACACAGTTTGGGGAAGAACCTTTTCTATTCCAGCATGACTGTGTCCCAGTGCACAAAGCGAGCTTCATAAAGACATGCTGGATGAGTTCAGTGTGGAAGAACTTGACTGACCCACACAGAGCCCTGACCTCAACCCCATCCAACACCTTTGGGATGAACTGGAACAGAGATTGCGATCCAGACCTTCTCATCCAACATCAGTGTATGACCTCATAAATGCTCTACAGAATGAATGGACACACGTTCCCACAGAAGCTCCAAAATCTTGTTAAAAGCCTTCTAAGAAAAGTGGAAGCTGTTATAGCTGCAAAGGGGAACTCGATATTAAAGTCTATGTATTTGAATGCAATGCAGGGGGCTTAATGTAGGGGTGGTCAATGCTCAGATTAGCTCCATAATAAATCATCAGATTTCTGATTATTTAGGACCCTGATGTCACAAGTTTTCATGCAGCCATCCCGATATACACGATATATGATATACAATGCAATCAAAATACAAGCTGCAATTCATGATATACAATACAATACAATACAATACAATACAAAGCTTGTATTATGATTGCATTGTATATCGTACAGCCATCATGAAATACAATGCAATCAAAATACAAGCTGCGATTCACAATTTAGGACAATGCTTTACTTTTTTTGTGCTAGGACAATGCTTTACTTTTTTTGTGCTAGGACAATGCTTAACTACCCTATCTATTTTAATGTGCACTGTGTACCATCGCTAGTATCAGCGGTAACTGGTCACTAAGGGACAGTAGGGGATAATGAGTTGATTCCTTATTGTTTTTGTTTGAAAAGCGGATGAAACAGATTGAAATGCTGTGAGAAGGGGAAAGTCCCTAACCCTTACAGTCACCATTTAGTGCAGATACTGGCGGTGTTGCGCACTGTGCATTAAAATGCATAGGGTGGTGAAGTGTTGTCCTAGCACGAAAAAGTGAAGCACTGTTCTAGCACGAGAAAAAGCCCTAAAGCGTGATCGCATTTGAAAAGTCGGGTTGTTATTTAGACCTACAAAGAAGTAACATTAGCTTAAACGTAAAGAGCTTTAGCTAGCTAACATGTCTTGTTATCTTTCTGAGTATCTCTCTTGGGAGCACCATACTGAAACTGCTTTTGTAATAAACAGTAAACTGTTTAAACACACTCTGTGCACCCATATGCAAAAAGGCTTCCTTTTTTTAGTGAACAAATTAACTTTCTTACCACAATGCCATGCCACTGACTTACGCTAGTTGCGCAAAGAGGGGCACGACCAGCACTCACCCTATGTATGTGTGTTTGTGTGCGTGACGACTCAATCGTGCTGAGAGGAGAAGGTTCCCTTGCTGATTCAGCACAACCACGACAAAGAGCCCCTGCTCTTCCATTAATAAGCATCAGCCCTGGATAGAGACCCCCAAAGCGGAGTCAACCCCCTAGTGCACTGGTACACAATTCACAATTCATATCTACTAGAATATATTATCTAGTATATATCACAGTTTAATTGTGTGGGCTTCATGTCTGACATTGACATATATATCAAACGAGATGTTTCGTTATAATCTTTGGCGGGCACCCACTTTCCTAATTGGAAAAAGCGAATAATAGGTTTTATGAAGGAGACAAAGTCAAGAGTATTTGACAGAAGGCAGGCACAGTGTAGCTATGGCTGATCGAGGCTTTTGAGGACTTGCTGTGAAATAAAGCCATCAATGATGGTGCAAACATCTTCCCAGTAGCTGTTCGTTTTTTTGTTGTCAGAACACACTTTTTTGAGGATGTGTATCTTCTAAAGCACTGAAAAGGTCAGAATTTGACAAATTAAAGAAAGCCTATAAACAACAACAGTTAGTGTATAGGAACTGCATAAATGCAGTACAGGAACTGATTGGGAATCAACTTTGTTTCAGTTATTGATTCTTCAGCAATTGATTTTAGAAAACACTGAATTAAAAATATATGTGATCAATGTGTCAAATCCATATAATCACAGGAGGGGCATTTGCTGGCCTAACAGTTAGGGAGTTGCCCCTGTGCTTAGAATGTTATGGGTTTGAATCTCAGGACTGCAAGTGGCACCACTGAGGTACCCATGAGCAAGGTACTCTCCCCATGCACTGCTGTGTTCCTGGCTCCCCGCAGCTTTACTTTGTGAATGGATTAAATGCAGAGAAAAGATTTCACATTGTTCACATCGTGTGCTGTATTCAAACATTACAATGACGGACCACTTTACCTTCACTTTACATGGGAACTCAGAATGACTAGATAAAATGGAACACATCATGCATTTTTGAAATGGCATTTTTGAAAATTCTGATTAAATCCTGCTATTGAATGTGCAAGGAAAGCCAAAGCAGACAGGCAGACACGTCTCTTTCAGAGAAGTTGATGGGCGACACTCTGTAGTTCATTATTATGATTGCGTTGGGTTACGTTTTGAATGAGTGCATTTGGACTAGGAGGCCTCTGTTGTCAGATCCTGAGCTCTGGCTGCTCTGGCAAGATTTTTTTTGTTTTAACTTTAGTAAGGAGAAGGCCTATTCGAGCCTGACACATCCCCTAAATGGTGGGAAAGAAGGCTGCCGGATGCTCGGAGCCTGTGACTGATCTGGACAAAATGAGCACTCAAAGCTTCTTCATTGATTCTTTTTTACTGTTGCTGATCTTTTAAGCAGATTCCCTCTCCCGGATCCGAAGCACGCAACAACTTTTGAGCTATTTTAAAGAAGCTTGACTTAAGGGGTGGGAACTTGGGTGAGATTTGGCAACTCTTCCACTCCTCCTCAGTGCTGAAGATAAACAAAGTCAACGGCACAGATCTAAAATTCTGACTTGATTGTTGAGCCTCAGAGCAGAACCCCTTCAAACGAAGATGGCATCTAGGGAAACATGTCTGCAACAGCAAGAAATACAACAAACGCTAGAAGAAACAGATGGACTCTCTAGTTGGGAATACTAGCGTTAGCCACAGAAAGAAAAAAGCTAAAGTAAAACCCCTCACATTATAAGCTAATGTCATGCATTTTAAAGTGCTGACTGATCATCCGTTTTATTAGCAACTTTTTAAAGTTTCTTGCATCTAGGGAGCATGTCTGACAGCAAGAAATACAACAAATAACAGAACTATAAGAGCAGTTATGAAACGGATGGGCTGTCTAGCTCCAGACCAAAAGGTAATGGGTTCGAATCCTGCCTTCAGTAAACCATCACTGGGTTCCTGAGCAAGACCCTTAACCCCAAGTTGCTCCAGGGAGATTGCCCCCTGTAGGTAGGGAATGGAAGTCGCTTTGGATAAAAGCGTCTGATAAATGCCGTAAATGTAAATGTAATAAGAATCAGAAAACTTTATTGATCCAGGAGGAAACAGCTTATGCTACAACTGCACAGATACACAAAAAATATAAAATACAGTGTGAAATAAAATATAGTAGGCAAAATAAACTCTCCAGAAATACAGTACATAAATGCTCAATTAAATACTAAATACATCATCCTATATAAAGAAAATGCTGTGGTCAGTAAGAGATGTGGATATAAATACTAAAGATAAATAAATAATTTTTTGCGAGGAATCCCCCAGTTTTACATGGATCAAGAATCACAGATTCAGTCACACACAGATTTTTTTTGAAGAACCGAAGTTTTATGCTGAAATCCCCACAATAACACAGAAACTGCAAATATCCTCCGGGTTTTTTTTTTTTTTTTTGTAGCAGTACATGTATTTTCCCTGGATGCTTTCATACAAGGGGCCAGTTCACCTCGCCGCAGTGTCCCAATACTTTTGTCTAGCAACATTCTGAGTTGCATATCTCCGTGGAGAATTTAAATTCAAATACGGGTTCACCTTTACATTTTCTTTAAGAGTAATAATGCATTAGAATGAGTTATAAATGACATTAAAGTGTTCTGAGAGCATATTTAGGGTTTACTAAGCATTTTTAGGCATAATTTTTACCAAAATTTTTTTTACAACAACTTGGTTTTTCACTATACGCGGGTGCTCTTGGAACGTAATCCCCGCGAAAAGCAGGGAATTACTGCACTGCTGAAATCGTCTACTAATATAAAGCAAAATTTTTCACTATATATTGTGGCGACCGGTGGAGGAAGGCGACACACACACTCAGAGAATTGCGTTTTCTGGTTTTTATTTGCAAAGACCAAGCAGCACAGCATCTCCCACAGCCACGGGAGCAGCAGCATGCTGCCCCCGTGCTGGCTTGCTCCCCCTCTCACACTCCTTCTCTCAGCCCAACCTCCCTCTTCCCCTGCTGCACTCTCACTGAGGGGCTACTCCCCTCAGCCCCTCCCTTACTCCCCCAAAAGCCCGCGGGTTGCCATGGTG
>JBBPCW010000084.1:18523445-18535402 GCA_037974425.1 Phenacogrammus interruptus | reverse complement strand
TAGCTTGGGATGTTTGATGACACAGTATTCATTTATTTAGAATATAAAACGTTTTTTCAGTTTCCTGAAAAATAGCCGTTTTGGACATACAAGGTTTTCGCCCGACAGCGACGATATAAACTATATGCAAACTAACTGTAGACTAATAGTTATACAACGAGAATATGTGTGTATATACAGAGTGGATTAGTGGTAAACTAGTATGCAACCCGTTTATTAACCCGTTTGTGTTGGTACCATATATTACTGTTTGCGAGTGTTTTTCATTTCCTCTGGATTTCTGTGTGCTTAAGCGCAAGCGACATGGTTTAGACCTTGGAACGAACACTAAATAATACAAACGACTTCCCTTGAGTCTGTGTCGTATTGGCAGAATCCAGCCTTTGCCTTCTATATTTAACTCTGTCAGCATTAAAGGATTCTTTCTAATCTGCGCTCATTAATATTCCCAATGGCAGACGCTCCTGATCTAGTCAAAAGGGCGATTCCTCTCTGCCCGCCGTGACCCGCTGTGTCAAATGACCAGATGGGCGCTTTGCTCATCAGGTCCATATCGGTTTGGATATCACTCCAGTATTGAGATATTCAGTGTCCTCAGGGAAAAGAGATGTGTATGGTGTCGTACTAAACTAATTGCCGGGGATATATGGGGGCACTGGGAGTCTCATGACTGAACTGTCAGCCCGCCGTAGCTAAACGGACGTGTGGCGTCTAAGTTGAAGGACGTTTTAATATGACTCGGCGAAATGATTCATATGAAGTGCAGACTTATCGCCGGCTGCATTTAAATGCACTGACCTTCAAGCGCCGTGTAACCGGCAGCACCATCTGTACTCATCACGATGGACCCCTTGATCTCCGTCACTTCATAGCTCTATCCATACCTTGTTTATTTACTCACTTCATTTCAGAGTGAAATGTATTCAGCCCTGTGAGGCCCCGACAAAGGAAATCGGCTCTCCGTCATTGTTGTTCTTCAAAGTAGGGCGGTGAGGAAAAAGCTCAGCATAATGGCGTTGAATTGCGTGGTTGATGTGTGACCTGTGATAGACAGAGATGAGGAAATAATGCCGGAAGATAGACCCCGGGTACATTTATCTGAGAGGGATCATCTCCATAAAAAAGGGGGCTTTGTTCCTTAGCCTGGAAAGCGCATTTCCGAGCGACACCTGCACTCCGAGCACACCGTGTCATATCGGGCATCTAAGGAGAGTCCGCCCCCTCTCTTGTACCTCTCGGTACGACGGCCCACCCTTTGCGCAGGAGACATCTTGATTTGCTGTAACATGAAATTAGGTTTCCGCTATGTTCAATTAACTCGCCGGTTCGGCTCCTAATTAAAAGCTCTTGTCTCCCGCTGTTCAGTAAGGCAAAAAGGGGGAAGGGACGTGAGCGAGATAGAGCAGCAAAGGGGAGAAAGTTAAAGGATAAACTGCCGCCTCATCATGTTTTCATCAGATATGACCTTGGCAATCATAGTGCCCGAGTTCAGGATATCTTTGGAAAGGTGCCACACTCTCCATAAGTTGAAAGTTAATGGGAGAAGTATATGCCGCTCGCTCCCAGAGATACCACCCGTGCCAGATGGTCCACCGTAGAGGAGTGGCCCCGGCTTTACCCAGCTCGCTCGCTGCAAGGCGCCTCTCTTTAAATTCATTACCACGGGGAGAGATTATGCTACACCATTTTTAGAAGTAGAAAGCTTTTCCCTTCCCCTCCACTTCCCTATTCTTTTCTCTCCCCGGAGGCTCGTAAGTTTGCAATGCCCACAAGTGTCGGGGCTTTGCCGATGCCTGTAATGCGCAGGAGTACATGCTCGTGTTAACACTCGCTCTGCGGATTGCTTTCATTTGTCTTCCCATGAGGAACACGGAGCAGCGGAGATGGCAAAGTGGACAACTCATTGAATTGATAATGCTTTAATGAAATCAAGTGCTTTTAGAGAAGCATTGAGTAAACAGTGTTTTAATGCTTTTCATAAGAAGCTGATGTTAGTACATGCTAGTGCACATTGTTTTGTTGAGTGTGCAATATGGAACAACGGAAATTGCAAATTTGGTTACTCTTTGTGAAAGACAGTGCTTTTAGCATGTTTTTGGCTTTGATTAAATTTAAAGCTTTTTACAGCGTAGTTGCACATGCCCTGGTGCTTTCAGGCAGAACTCTTTAAAATAAAAGGCTTATTTGGAAGAGTGCCTTCAGAGAAACAGCTGAAAGCAGTAGTGGTTCAACAGCGTTGTAACATTGTTTAAAGTAACTTTTTGGCGGTTTTATTTATTTATTTTTGATTAATTTTGTCTATATAAGTCATGTCCATTTTCTCCTGCCAACTACGGCTCCCCCAGTGGTACGCTAGCACTCGCTTCCTGCAAATCAGGTGATGCTCCACTACATCTTTTCAAACTACTACTAACACAATGTCATTTCAAATTTTTTAAAAATTATTTGTCACATACAAATACATACATACTATGCCCATGTTGGCCAGCATTGCACCGAACGAGAGAGTAAGGACCTTCCTACCTACCCTGAGAGAGAGAGAAGAGGACAGTCTCCTGGGCAACCATCAAACCGGCAATCTCCCAGTGATAGGGTCAACACTTTTAGGGTAGGGTAAACAGCACTTGATAGGATAAACACTTTGTTTTTAATTGCCCCGCAGACTATTTTCAAAGTAAACGAGGACAGATTCTTTCAGAATCCCCAATCATAACTCATGGCTGAGGTGCGTGTGGTGTCCAATTTAGTAAGACTATTGCAGGCTCCCTCTTAGCTGACAGAAAAAAGGGCAATTGTTACTGTGCATTTGTTACAAAACTAGTGGGATTAGCAAGTGGGCCACCTCCACACTCTGGCCAGTAAAGCCTGACCTAAGTGCTTGTTTTATGGCATCTCTTGTAGATGCTGTAATCCTTAAATTTATAAAACTGCTTTCAGATACTTTGAGATGTTTAATTCATGAATGGTAATATGGCAAGCCATAAATCTGCAGTGTGTGTGTGTGTGTGTGTGTGTTCATTAGCGTCTAAATAAAATAACATGGCCAAGGCTGCCATTGAGAGGCGGAGAGGCTGCTTAACTTGCGTTATGCAAATCAAAGGCAGTGCTTCATCTTAAACAACTGACTATCGCTTGACTGCTTTGGCTTAGGAGTTGTACCACATTTGCTTTCTGGTTTAATGCAAATGGTAAAACAGAGGCTTGTTTGTCTACCCTCCACTGTTTCAAATAAAAGACTTAACAATAAATGATCCAAATGCTATCTTGCCTAAGGGTACATGGATGATGAATTTTTATGTCTGATTTCTATAATTTTATAGACAAGGGCTCAATGGCTGTTGTTTTTATTTGTTCTTTAATTGGAACTTGTGCTTTGTGGGCTAAATTAACACACTGATATGAAACACTGGTGGGCAGGTCTCATATACACATTTAGACCTGACTGGCTCAGATATTCTCAAAATAACATTTGAAGGCATCAGGGAAATATCATGATCCTTCTTAATTGTGATTGTGCAACTCAGTGTTTCTCCTGCCGTAACAGACTGGATGGTTTGGATGCCACAAGTACTATCAGACTAATGTTTGCTTTGTGGTGCTCAGTTTGTACACTATATGGACAAAAGCACTGGGTTGAGGGTTTGGCTTTTTTTTTGCATTATTTGATGCTTAAGGCCCTGTATCCCCATTAATACATCTTTTAAAGTATATGTATGCTATGTGTTTAAAACTATATAACCCTATATAACATTTAGGAAAGTAAAAGAATAGTGAAAAAATATATAAAAGGGCTGTATATATATAAAAAAAATAAATAAATTAAAGAGCCACATTTGCAAGGCAGTGTCTCAGCCAGTGGCCGGTAGGGGCCACTGTTTTTGGTTTTATTATGGGGACTTTTATTTTGAATTTTGTGCATGTTTGTGTCTTGTTTCTCAGTTTCAGGTGTCTTGTGTTCTGTCTTAGTGATTAGGTTTTGTGATTGGTTTCTGGAGTCTGTCTATATTCTCAAGTTCAGTTTATTCTTGCCTTGGTTGTCGGTCCATCGCCTCGTGTAGCTTCACAACTCTGTTTCCTAACGTATCGGCCCCTGAACCAGGTTTATGTTTGTTTCCTGTTTCCTGTAAATAAAGAAATCACAGTCATGGAAGCCTGCCTGCCTGCCTGTGATCACGGGGGTAAAGCACAGCGACATGGCAACCGCCCGTGACAGGTAGACATGTTCAACTATTTTGACTACAAAGTTCTTTTGTAATGAATCATATATCAAACTGATTTGTTTTTACATTATATATATTAAGCAATTTCCTCTGGGATAAATAAAGGTTTCTGAGAGATTTTAAGGGTTTACCAAATGGGTAACACTGTAAAATGCAAAAATGTGTCACAGTAGTAGATGTGGATATAGATGACGATTATGATGTGGTGCACTTTTAATTTAGTTTTGGCTTACTGCCAGTTTAAGAAGGAAAAAAAATAACAACCTGTTTTGTATATTTGGCACGAGAATGTTGATGGAATGAAAGACAAATGAAGTAAACATTTTCATTAGAATTCCCTTTTTTTTGCAACAAGGGCCTGCATTGTGACTTTGTCAGAGATGCCAAACAACATATTCCTGAGCCAGAAAGACATTATATCATCCAAATTCCTTGGCAGCTAACCTTGCGATGTTCAGTGCGTTTGGGTATATTGGGTAATTTGTGCAGCAAAAGTCCAGGTTTCATTAATAAAATGTTTTATTCATCAGCGAGTCGTGTGGGACCTTGAATATTGTCCGTGCAGTTCTTTAAAAACGAGAGAGCGAGAAAGCGAAGGAAATAAAGAAGATGAAAGAGAAAGCAATTAGACTTAAAATCCAATCTACTGCATATTATAGTTTTATTTCAGTATTGATTTAGACATGCTTCACTTATTGAATCCTACTTTCAGGTCGTTTGGTCTAAAATTGGCCTTTAGAAGTGCCATAAAGAGGTTAACGTATTGCGATGGTTTGTTGCTCCTTCTCTCGGCATAGGCAGCAAGAGAAACTGCGGAAAAACTGGCCACAAATCAGCAGCTAAAAAAAAACTTCTCCAAACACCTCTCGGGGAGCTGTGGAGCTCATTAAGATTCGTTCGTTAAGAGAGGCCTTGTTTCCCTTCGTTTGTTCCTTGTTCTCCTGGTTGCTGGCGCCCCTGCTTACACCTGCAATTTCATTTCCGAGTCCAACGTGTCCGGCGTACTCCAAAACTGCTCGCATAAATTACGACTATATTAAGTGCCTGAAGCTCAGGAGAGGGAAACACTTCATCCACTGCCGTTCTGCAGCACCATATAAACGTCCTCGAGAAACACTACAGTCTTGTTATGCTTTTACTGTTGATTACGTTTGTGTAATCAATAAACTTCTCATGAAGGCGCTGGGGATAACGTAGACTTCCATTAGAATTCATGTTTTAGTTTTCTGTTGTTGGCAATTGCTCAGCTGTTGGTGTTTCCATCGCTCAGTTATTACTAGGGATGCACCGATTGCAATTTTCTTGACCGATTCTGATTACCGATTTTTTTGTAAGTTTGATCGGCCGATACCGATTTTTCCGATACCGATTTTTTCCCCAGATCATAGAAAATTAGAGCTGCTGGGTTTCAGCTTTTTTAATGTAACGTTACTTTCCCCGTTTACTGGTTACTTTTATAGTAGTAACGTGTGATAGTGGCAACCCTACAGCAAATACAAACAAAAATCTTATTTTATTTCATATAAATTTCTTTACAAATTTAAATAAATAAAATGTAATACATAAACAAATAAATAACCCCCCCCCCAAAAAAAAAATGATGCATCCCTAGTTATTTCTAAACATTTTTAAATCATTTAAATTGATTTCACCTATTATTTAATTTCATTTTCTCCAATTAGCAATCAGAAAATGCGTTTTTTAAAATGGTGTCCGAGGGATTTGATATGTTCACCACTTTACATGTTTTACTTTTTGAGTTCTAAAAAGGAAAATCTTTCAAAACAAAACGTGTGTTTTGTGTGTGTATATGTGTGTACACTCTACAAGAAGAATTATTAGAGTGATGCCATTTTTTTGTAAACGAGATATCAGTGAAGAACAGTTTAAAAGGACCTCCACACAATATAAAGCTTCTCTGAAGAACCTTTTATTGTTCTTTATGCCACTAACTTACAATAACCTTTCCTTGATGGTGTTTTGATTCCATTGCTTAAAGAAGTGTATAGTTATGTTCTCAAAGCTGATGCACCATCAGCAACCTCCAGAAGTTTGTAATCATCTTGCCCAGTTTACCTGTTGTGTGGATCTCTTCAGTAGATGTGTAGGTGTGTGAAGGTGGGGGTCTTTTTATGTTAAAATGTGTGCTGGGTGACAGCTGCTACTGTATTCCTCAGCTTGCCCTTGCTAGTCACGGCTCACTGCTGCAGCTCCTGTCCCCTGTCCAGAAACCATCTTTAATCATCGCATGGGGTGGGGGAGTTAAGCTCCAATCAATGAAAATGTAAATGCACGTAACTCTCCCTCTCCCGCTCGCTTATGTGTGTGCGTTGTTCCTCAGCGGTATGTAAATAGAGCTATAGCATTTTTGCTGCTAATCAGGTTGACAAGGTGTTCTCGTGGGAAGCATCTCCCTCACTCTACCTCCTCTTCTGCCTTTTCCCTTCTCTCTCTCTCTCTCTCTCTCTCTCTCTCTCTCTCTCACTCTCTCTTCCTTTCCCCTTGCTCTCTCACTCGCTCTCATTTGTGCTGATTCCAGCTTAAAGTAGCAGCATTGAAGGAGTCCCGTCTCCATTTGCAAGCCTCTGGCACGCTTCCTGGTCATGTTCTCCCCAACGCGGATGCTGTTAAAAAGGCTCCTTTTATAGTGGGGCAGGGGATTGGCAGACAGAGAGGGAGAGAACAGGAGAGCGGGAGAGAGAGAGAGAGAGAGAGAGAGAGAGAGAGAGAGAGAGAGAGAGAGAGAGAGTAATCTAATTATGATATTAAAGCTCATGACCTGGCATGATTAATGGTTAGGGATTCATGGGTGGACGAGTGCCGCTGAACTGGAGAGACCTGTAGTGCACTTTCTTTCTTGCTTGTGACAAAAGGAGTTGAATGGGATCCACTAGTCCTGCTACAAAACAGCTGTTTCTTCAGCAGAGTACCCACATTTGGTTCTCAGTTGTGTGGATGGACTGGAAGAATGAAGGATATATGGAATGATATGGAAGCTTATTGAAGATGTGGCGAGCCTTTTATAAAGGTTCTGCTTTTAAAAGTGTTGGATTTAGATCCAATAACAGCTACTCGTATCGTGCCATCATCAGCAAACAACGTTTGGGTCGAATGTCTGAGCAAAACAGAGAAATCCATTCAGTCTAATCTTGTTACTAATCTAACTGAAACGGCCCACACTCACACTGTCAATACGTTATTTGTGTGTTTCTTGTGGGTTCGTGGAATGTTTGAATGGTTGGAGCCGGTTCTTAATTCTGTGATAGATTGGCGACCTCTCCAGAGTCCTGCTCTGCTTTTCGCTCTTTGACGGCCGGGATAGGCTCCAGTCCCCCACTGCGACCCTGGTTAAGATTAAGCAATTCAATGAATGGATGGCTGGATATTGGATCGGTATTGGTGAAGCGGTAGCATACCATCTGTGGTTGGCTTACACCGACTTAAAAAATCAAGATGCCAGAATGGTCCTTTAGGGAACCATTCTATGGCATCGTTATTTGGTACGATGCCATAGAATGGTCCCCTAAAGGACATTTTAGTGGGTTATCTCATTTTCATGAATAGGATTTGTGGAACTTGTAATGTGAAGGTTAATCACGATTTTCTATGGACAAATTCACCTCTAGTGGCCAGAAGTACATTTATTTGGTCTGACACTGGGCAGCTGGCTGCCTGGTGGTTAGGGAGTTGCCCCTGTGAGTAAAAGGTTGTGGCTTTGAATTCCTGGACTGCCAGAGGCACCACTGAGGGACTCTTGAGCAAGATATTGTCCCCACACACTGCTGGACTCTGTGTTCCTGGCTGCCCACTGCTTTACTTGGTGAATGGGTTAAATACAGAGAAAGAATGTCTATGAGCTATGGTCTGTTCATGTATGACATGACATTTGAAATTTGAAGCTGTGTAAACTAGATATTCAAAATGCATTTCCAGCGCTTTCTGTTGTCGAAAGCTAAATTTTAATAGCATTTCATTTTTGTATTTAAAGAGCCTAACTAGTATTTTGTATTTATTAAGGAGAGATCAGTATTTTATTGAAATAGCATGAACAAAGTGCTACATCAGAAGTCTAAAGGTTAATGAAGTGAAAAGTCACTTCGATTCTTTGGACCGGCAGGAAGAATTCGCCTCCCTTTTTATCCACGGCTGAAGTGCCCTTGAGTGAGGCTCATAACACCGGGTGCTGCGGCTGTGTGGCTGCCCACTGCTAGGGGTATGTGTGCTAATTGCTCACTACAGTGCGTGTGTGTATATGTGTGCAAAAAAAAAAAAAAAAGAAATGTTTTGGATGGGTTAAATGCAGAGACCTAATTTTCCCGTGGTGATTCTAAAGCAGCTAAATTTAATAATAATGATAATAATATTAATATTAATAATAATAATAAGAAGAATAATAATATTAATAATATTGAATACTGATATAATAATAATAATAATAATAATAATAATAATAATAATAATAATAATAATAGTATCAATAATATTGAATACTGATATAATAAAAAAAAATAATAATAATAATTATTATTATTTTTATTATTATTATAATAGTAGTAGTATCAATAATACTGAATACTGATATAATAATAATAATAATAATAATAATAATAATAATAACAATAATAATAATAATTATTATTATTATTATTATAATAGTAGTAGTATCAATAATACCGAATACTGATATAATAATAATAATAATAATAATAATAATAATAATAATAATAATAATAATAATAATAATAATAATAATAAATAAAAGAGAAATGCCTACTACTCATAGTTACTCATGCACATTTCAGACATTTTAGGATAGATGTAGCAGCATAATTGCAATTTCTTGGCTCATGTTATTTACAGCATAAAACCGGCCAAAACAGAAATGGTAAATTGAATCATTATGCAAAAATGTGTTTGGAGCAAAAACCCACTGATGCAGATCTCGGCCTATTCTTATTCCTAGTAAAGGCTCTTAATCAGTTGAAGGCTTTTGGTAGCACTGCTTTAGGAGCCGCTACTAATCGAGTGCACTAACACGACCTTTTTGAATGCGCTAGTTTTGTATATAAGGCGCTCTTAACCTGCCCTACTTGTTTGGAAGACGTTGAAGCGCCTTTCAGACACGCTGTAGTCAGGCGGTTGCAGCCACCAACGAGAGGAATCTGGGAGGGAATTTATTATAAAATCCATAGCCATCTTCAGTCAGGCTGTGCCAGTCCCAATGACCCAGCCGGAATGAATTAGGAGCTGCTATAAAATCAAGACACTGTGCTTACAATGCGGGTAAGATACTGCTTTTGTGAGCTGTTTGAAGAGGCTTTATCAGTGCAAAAATAATGGCAAAATCCATGGCATATGTTCCATCCATCCAGCAAGAATAGCTCCATCCATGTGAACAGCAGACCGGCTGACTCCCGCTATAATCATACGATGACTGTCATTTTTCATTTCCCCGCAGTTTGGAGTGATTATCGTTCGTTTTCGCATAACTGCCGTGTTTGGGTTAGTCTGAACGGCAGATTGTTTACAGATTGTCATTCCTGATGCAGCTTAAGCAATTAAACTCGATGGTGTCTAATTCAGATTGTGCTAAATAACTCACTTTCTTGTTTTTGTTTTTATCTGTATGTTATTCAATGTTAGTTTCACCCCCTCATTGCTTCTCATTTTATTGCGTTCATCATATTTTTATGGCACTTGCACTAATCTGTTATTATATTATATCTGTATTGCGATTGTTTTGTTATTCCCGTGTGCACTATTACTACGGTTATTGTCTTTTTTAGACTCCTTATTGTCTTATCTTCATTCCTGTTGTTGCACTGAGCATGTTCTTGGCAAAAAAACAGCTCCCTCAGGATAAAGATAGTTCTTTCTTATCTCAAATTTTGTGTAACGTCACCATAGTCATCATGCTACAGCTGGATCTGTGTATTATATGCCTGACCATACTAGTAAAATGGCGAATATAAAAAAACACGCAGTCTTTAACATTTTCCGATGTCGTTTTAAGACATTTCAGGGCTGCTCCAATAATAACACAGTTATTTATTCCTGTTGGAAATAGCCAGCCCTGTTTTTTAAAAAAATATATCTCTAATAATATCCAGTATTTCGAAATTAAGGAAATTTGTCCTCTTTACTGCAGGAACAGCCTTCGACTCTTCTGGGAAGGCCTTACTCTAGATGTTGGAAAATCACTTTGAGGGTTTGATTGTGTTCAGCCACAGGAGCATTAGTGAAGTCAGGTGGTGATGCTGGATGATTAGTTCTGGCTCACAAACGTCAGTCCAGCTCATCCCGAAGGTATTTTATGGAGGTCTATCACTCCAGAGAATGCAGTTCCAACTGCTTTATATTCCTATTATACTGACATCTAGTGCTGTGCAGTGTCCCATTGTTTTGATGGACCATTCCACCAAAATAGGCCAGTGTGTGTCCCTTACATAGGACTACTAGTCAACATTCCTCGGTTTGATGACCACTGATTTGACAAACATTGTTTTCAGCCATCAGTTATTTGTCCTCCTGGTTAATTTATGCAATTTTTTATGCAATTGAACTGAAATCAGCAAAATATTTTTGGATCCCAACCACTAAATCATAGCTGTTACTTTGAATACGTCTCTATTATTGTATGGTCCACACTGTTGTTAGCTTGTCTTGTTAGAAAGGGCATTATTGGACCTGATTAGATGCCATTTGTGTCATTTTTTTTCATCAGGGAAAGGGGTACTCAGCTAAGAACATCAACCCCGTCACTCTAATTTAACACAACCCCATTACCAGACGCTACTTTTCCAGCAGATAAGAGGACAGACTTTTTCAAAGTATGCAAATGTATCACTTTTTTCTAAGACCTTGTTGATGCTTTTCAGTGTAGACTACACAAGCTATGTGCTTTTGAATGTGGTGTCAGCACCGTAAAGGTGCGTTCACTTATTAGAAGAGGTTGAATACTTTTGGATATTGTTTACTTTTGAACGCTATGTTCTCCGACGCCTTGGGAAAGTGTCTGGTTTCATTATGAGTGATAAAACCAGCTCTCTTTCAGATCAGTGTATCAAAGCTTATAATAATAGCATGCCATTCGAATGGCTTTGGACAGTCACTGACTAAACAAAAGCTGGTTACAATATGTGCAGTAAGTAACAGCTATAGTCTGATCTCTTTACTGGAGTTCTGTATGAACCTAAACAAAGGCCTAATTAACACACAACCACAGCCAAACACTCTCGAAGTGATAGTGTGTACATCCTGCAATCTCTGTAATTACTCATTAGGCTCGGGGCTATTCAATTAGATCTAGCATCGTTAGCAGTTGTATAGGTAGCATCTGTGCTGGTGTGTATGCAGGGGAGGATTACGGCTCGTCGCTGTGGCTGTCAGCATGTCTTCAGGTGCAGATTTAGACTCCCATTTAAATGAAACCATCACAATCAGGTTTGCCACCTGGCCAAGTTTAGCCACTCCAGCATACAAACCCTTGGGATAGCTAATTATACAGCAGTTGGGTCTGCTTTTCTCTAATGCAATACAAGCAGATGATGTTGAACGCAAGAATAACTCTGAAAGGTACTTGTAGTTTGTTTAACAGACCGTACCTTTGTTTTCTTGTTAATACAAATATATATTTCTTTTTTCCATGTATATTAATATAAATGGATATTGCAGAGTATGTTAAAAAGCCCATATCTCACATCTCTCTCTCTCTCTCTCTCTCTCTCTCTCTGTATA
>JBBPCW010000084.1:18394235-18406459 GCA_037974425.1 Phenacogrammus interruptus | reverse complement strand
TGCTTTAATGACTGGCTGTATTTAAGTTCTGTTTGTGTAACACCCTGTTGTCAGTCCATCGCCTCTATTTCACCTCAGTAACTCCCTGTTTGTATCACGTGTTTATGTTCCTGTTTGGTAGCGGCCATTGGGCCAGGTTTCCTTTTGTTCCTGTGTCTCTGTTTCGTTTAAATAAAGCTCCTGAATTCATGGATCCCTGTCAGCCTGTCTGTCCATGCAGCCCCCGGGGTAAATCACGGGAGCCGGCTAGACCCGGCCCCCGTGACACCAAGTGCATATTCTGCTTAATGAGTTTGATGTTATGCAAATAAAGTTGCGTCTAGACATTTTTCTCAGTTTTGTTGAGGCGGGCTGTGAAAATCTTTCTTCCTGCCAAGTGGGGAATGACAGAAAAAGCTTGAAAACCACAGAGTTAGCAGCAGTACATAGATGTTTTGACCCAGACAGCGCGTGTACATGTATTTAGGAGGACGCACCGAAAGGAGGAGCTTTATTCACTTGTCTGTTGAGTTTCAAAACTGCTAGCTTCAGCTAATTTCCTCCAAAATCAGTATGTCATTCAGCTGAGAGAACCTGTGGCTGTGATCTCAACATTTAGCGCTGAAATTGATAACATTACTCAACCATTGTAAATGGGAAAAGAATGTTGGGGGGGAAAGCACAGCAAATAATTTATTACTGTGATTACAGCAGCTCAAGGACGAGTGTGCAGCATTTTTCAATTGCAATATTTATGTCAGAGAAGTGTGGTGAGTGGATTCAGCATCTTTGGCCTCCATTCGTTCCCTCCGTTTAGCAATACACTTGTGTCCCATGCTTTGTGCCCAGCCTCTGAATAAAAAAAAACCTTCCATTTGTTAACGGTGTAATTAGCTGTAAAATTAAGCAACTGGCAACAAAGGCTTATTAACAATGGAACAAAAACCCACTTGCCTGCTTTAAATGCCGTTCAGGGTGCCGTGGCAGGCGCTTGATGACTAAGCATTATTCAGGCTGCACCTTTGGAGTTTCGTAAAGTCGGAGCGAGCTTTTGTTTACTCGGGAACGCGGGCCAAGCTCGTAAATCCTCACGTCTCCATAGTATTTCATGCGTTCCTCATTACAATCACCATATCCCGCATGATGGATTCAGGAAGCATCCATCATCGAGGCCTGGCCGGACTGCACTGGGTCAGACTTCAAGGGAGCAAATTATCAGAGGCCATCATCGCTCCATGGGCATTATTAATATGGCATTTATCACAAAGCCTGATCTCTGGCTCACCTCTAATATATTCCTCATTTGACAGCAGGTGGTGTGATAAATCTCTCTCTTTGCTGTTTAAAGTGAGGTTTAACTTATAGATGCAATGCAAATAGGAGTTGTACTGATTTATTATTCAGACACAAAGACACAAAGGGCGATGCCACGCTCCGGTTACTTAAACGCAGCGCTAAAGCGAAACTGTTACTCACTTGTGATCTTTTTTTGTAATGATGGAGGGGGAGCTTACGTTTGATTTGATATGAGAGACTTACTATAATACTAGCTGGCCTTTGAAAATGAATAAAACCCCTATTTACCAAGAAAAAGAGAACCGATGGATGAAGGCTTTATTAATACATGGCACGATCCCAAGACTTGGAAGGTCCTCAGACGATATTGGAGTAAATAAAGAAATAAACAATGAAGAGGCTAATTTATATTATATTATTATGTAGCTTTAGCCACTAAGTGATTTTATATTGTTGCGGTATCCCTGTCTTCAAGCCTGTCTCCTAAACCCAGTCTTGATTTGCTTGAATATAGCACACAATTATGCAGGAACAACTTGTTGATGTATCAAACTGGTGCTAGAACAAGTGAATGTGGTAGAAAAAGCAATGACTGAGCTTCTAGCTGATGGTCTTCATCACAATTCTCACCCCAGGCCTGTCCATTCCATGCCCTTATTGTCACACATGGTGTTTTATGCCTTGTTTTGGATTTAGGTGATGGGGGTGCTCTGAAATATTCCCAGGCCCAAGAGGGTGACGGCGGACTTGAGTATCTTCTTAGCAGCCCCAGCTGTCTGTATTAGAATTTATGTAGGGCTGTAAAAGCGCTATTGATTTCTGACTGAGCAGAAGAGCCGGCGGAGTTGCAGCCGGCCCCATTAGCTTTGCTTCAGATACCACACCTGCAGCTGCAGGGGATCGCATATCACCATAGCGACCCATCACGCAGATAGTGTCTCTCAGAAGGAGACGGAGCAGATACAGGGCCTGCTAGCGCTAGCGGGCACGGTAATCCTCTACGTGACGCTAACTTTCATTCGCGGATGCTCTTTGGATGAGAAGGAGAGGAAAACATCTCTAAGAAAATCAGTGGAAGCTGGAAAGGACATGAGGAAGCAGAGCTAATACATAGACCTTATATGTCCTATACATATATATATATATATATATATATATATAAAATAAAGGTTTCATTAGGGCTTCTTTTTGCACATTTGCTTCCTTTCCTAGCTTTTCTTCCCCCGCACTAAAACAGTAATATTCTGAACATACGTCTGAATCTCTGGAGTTCCTGACAAGTTCAAGATTTATGTGCTCAATTGTATATTTTTCAACTGACATTCCGCAAATAGATTGTTCCTAGAGTGACCTTATGGGGACTCCATGGAGCATTTATAACATGCGCTGTAATTTATCTCCTTCAAAACAGTCTCTCAAGTCTCCAAAAGAGCATTACTTTAGCCAACACCTGCCTTCATTCTGATCAATACTACAAAAAAACGAGAAATCCTTCCCTGATGGTAAAAAAGTTGCCCCGTGGGTGTCATTTTAGATTGGAATTGCACTGTTCGCTGATCTGAGACCATTTTTTTTGTGTGTGGTTTTGCTAATGACGTACACTGTTGAGAACTAAGGAGGGTAAACTGGCTCTAGAATCTGCCTTGTTCCTGTGGTTTGATTATTGAAAAGGTAGATAATAAGGTTCTTTTCTGGTGCAGGTTTACGGTTCTATAAAGAATTGGAGACTCTTGAATACTCAATAACAACATAGCCAGGATGAGAAATCAATGACATGCTTAAGGCTGAAGATCAACATGGAGAATGTCTGCTAGAGGACACTGAATGTGCTTGACTTAAGCCACTTTGAGAGAGATGACTGTTTCTTATGCCTTCATCTTGATATCCTGGAAAATAGTCAGATATCCATTCAGTATGAAAATGAACATATTTTTCAGCAATCTTAATCTACTATGGATCATTTTATATTAGATTAAATAGGAATATTTCCTGCAGTTTTTCTTCTATTTTACTATTTTCTTTAAATATCACTTACATTCACTGATATTTGTGGAAGTATGTGTGCAAGAAAGTTGTTTATTTATCTGTGACCATTCCCCAAAATGTCTTCATTCCCTTTAAATTTATAAATGAATCAAAAAATTTCAGCCAATTTTTGGTAATGTTCTTTAAAGACACCTCAAACCTCCCTAAAACTATGTAGGTCTCCCTTGAGCCACCAAAACAGCTCTGGCTCATTGAGACATGGACTCCTGAAGTCCTCTGAAGGTGTGCTGTGGTATCTGGCACCAGATTCTTTAAGTCGTAAGTTGTGAAGTGGGGCCTCCGTGGATCAAACTAGTTTGTCCAGCACATTCCACAGATGCTCGATTTAAAGATCTGAGTATTTCAGCAGCCAAACCACCACCTTTAACCTTGTATGTCATGTTCCTTAAACCATTTTTAAAAAAAAAAAAAGTGTAAGTGACCATTGGTCATACGTGAACACACCACTGCACACAATGTGAACAGCACGTAATTCACACTCTGCATTTAACCCATTCACCAAGTGAAGCAGGGGGCAGCAGGAACACGGCGCCCGGGGAGCAGGGCGCGGGGACGGTACCTTGCTCAGGGTGCCTCAGCAGCGCCTAACGGTCTTGGGGATCGAACCCAGACTTTCTGGTCCCAGGGCAAATGCCCTAACCACTAGGCTACCAGCTGCCATTTCTGGATACTCTTTGCAATGCAGCACAAATTATCTGGTTGAAAGAGGCCACATCCATTAACTAATACTGTTGACGTGATGCGATGTACTTGGTTTGCAACAATGTTAAGGTAGATTGTGCACATCAAAGTAACATCCACATGAATGTCAGGATATGTGGTTACCCAACACAACATTGGCCAGATCATCACACTGCCTCTGCTGGCTTGTCTTCTCATAATACATCTAGAGGACATCTCTTCCAAAGATAAACAGCGAAAGATGGATCCATCAAGCAGTGTGGTAGTAGCCTAATGGGTCAAAAATGTGTCTGGGAATCCGATAACCATAAACTCACAGGTTCAAACCCCTCACACTCTACCATTGTGTCCTTGAGCACTTAACCCTGAGTTGCTCCATGAGGACTGTCCCTGTAACTAATGATTGTAAGTCCCCCTGGATCACAAACACAGCCATCCACATGATGGAAAAGAAACACTGATTCAAATTCTTCCATTGCTGATGGTCACATGCCCATTGTAGGCACTTTTGGCAGAGCACAGGGGTCAGCATGGGCACTCTGACTGGTCTGCTGTCATGCAGCTTCATATGCTGCGAGGCATTGTCTGTGCTGACACCTTTCTACCATGGTCAGCAGTAACTTTAACAGTTTTGTGCTACAGTAGCTCTTCTGTGGGATCAGATCTAATGGGCTAGCCTTCACTCCCCACACACATCAGTAAGCTTTGATCACCCATGACCCTGTTCTCGGTACACGGGTTGTGCTATTTTGGAACACTTTAGGTAGATATAAACCACTGCAAACTGAGAACAGCCCACAAGGCCTGACCCGCTCACCTAGCCATCACAGTTGTCAAAGTCTCTCAGATCTTCGTTTGTCCATTTTTCCTGCTTCCAATAGATCAACTTCAAGAACTCATTGTTTGCTTACTGCCTAATATATCCCTCCCATTGACGGGTGCCGCTGTAATGAGAGAATCAATGTTATTCACTTCACCTGTCAGTGCTTTTATTGTTACAAGAAGACTCAATTCAAAAGAAGCTATTTTTTTTACAGCTTTGATATATGGCAAGCCTGAGTATTTGAAATATCCAAGTATTTCTTGGTTTATTCGATGATATGGGCACTTTAACATGCGGATCATCTTGAAAAGTCAAGCCTGAGTATTTGTGTTTAGTTTACCTTAGCTAAGCCTCCCCTCTTCTTGCAAATAGCAATCAGGCTGTATAATTTGTTTTATTCCTCAACCATGTTAAACTAAATATTCACAAGCCCATACTGGTGAGCCTTTTATTTTCAGGGCGTTTTCTTTTTTCACCTTGAGTGCTTTAATCTTGCTCCGCTCCTCAACCCTCACCCGGGGGAAATCACAGGGTTTTTGTGTCTCGGCCTTAAAAGAATTGCTCTAATGTGTTTGAATTTAAATGTAAACTAATTACTCTTTATTCTGTCACTGTGGACACGATCCTTGCCTGTTCTTTTTAGTCACATCACAGCGTCGTCCTCTTTATGTGATCCAGTGGCACATGTAAGTGAAGCCGTTAAAATGTAACATTTAAACACAGTTTAATTAGATATATACTCTCATAGGACTAATAGTCATGACAGTGACAGTTCTAACAGGCTGCAGATAAAATATGCTATACATAGTGGGGCTGGTCTGAGCATGAGAGTGAATTTTTAAACAGTGGGCAATAAAAATGAAAATTTATGCCATAAATGGTGTGAATCTCACTCTAGATGTCCTGTTGCATTCAAATCTGCCACAATTGACTACATGCCAAAAATGGCAATCCACTTCCATTTCCAAATAGTATAAAAATGGCACTGCAGACAGGCGTACGTTACTTTGTTTGTTGCAAAGTGTTCTTTTATGTGCAAAAATAATTACTGGCCAGCAGATCTATGTGGTCTATCTACTTTGCAGTAAAAAGCCTTAATATAAAAAGTCTCCCAATGGCCGTTTCATAGCCTGTGCACAAATGAGGAATGGGTCAAATGCTAAGGAAAAGATATATTAGCTTTATAGCCAAATAGCTATGAGCTACCAGCCTCATTTATCAAAGGCAGAAAACAGGAAAAGGGAATAATAGGTTACTGGAGTTTTATTATTCTTATAATTAATGGAATGTGATTCGCTACACCTGTGCGAGACTTTCTAGGCTACTGGATGAATTACATGCCGAGATTCTCCAAGATGTTTTCATGGACTGTTGCAGTGATGCCAAGCCTAAACCAGGTGTTTTAAAGAATTCAAATCATGTGTCTGTACCACATGGTATAAACTGACTGTCCAGTCATTATGGAAAATGTCATCTACTCTTGCTACAGAATTGCAATTAATCTTCCTTCCCATGACATCCAGTTTTCAAGCAGTGGTTTAAGCTGCTCATTGTAAGTATAACACAGGCCTTGCTGAGCTATTATGGTGCTGATAAAGTGTGAATGAGAGCTACTGAGAATAAGCAGTATTGTCATTCGGAGATTAGACGAGAAGGAGTGGGAGATTTTACTTTTATGATTTTACTTCCAAGTTAAATCGTTTTTCCCCACAGGAGCTGTATTGTATATGCAGGGGTTCCTCGGGTTACAACAGTCTCGACATATGATGTTTCGAGTTCTGTGGGATGCTCACTCCCACTCCCTCGCCCACTCGGGTTACACTGTTAGGGTCATTATTGAGGACTACGTGGGTGAACTAGTTTGGTCGCGCCCTGCGGGAGAGTGAGAGTGTTTTCCTTTTCCTTTTACTGCTTAGCTATGATATGATTTTACAACTGTGTTAGGGTAGGTATGTGACTTAGGCTAAAGTGACTTTCGACATATACCAAAATTCGGGTTACATCACTGTCGTAGGAACGGATCTGCGGCGTAACTCGAGGACCCCCTATACAAGATGTTTTCTTCATTTGCCAAACAGCCTGCTACACTTGACAGGTAGCCTGACCAGTAAAGTCATTTTAATACCAGGGATTTCAGTTTAACCTGTAATGTTATAATCGACCTGAATGGGGAAATCATATCACATTTCCCTTTTCCTACGCCATGACACATTTCTGAGTGGGTCTCTGAGCTTTGTTTTCTTCTGATGACAGCTAGTGCAAATATTGCGTATTTGCATCATCACATTTTGATGCACTAATTTATTGTAACTAAATGAAAATCAGACTATTTTAGCACATGCACTACTATATAAGAGAATAAAGTAGCAACAACATTATAAAGAAACTACAGAAAACATGTCCAGATGATAGTACAGATGATGATACATGGTAAACACGAGTCCAGATGTCTGATGGCTACAGGGGTTCCTGCGGTGGGTCAGGAGCTGTTCAGTGTACTCCGTAATCCCTGTAGTGTTTTATGGAGTGGTTCTTCATGACGGGGTTCTTCATGATTGCTCACACCTTTACCAGCATCCACTTCTCAGCCAGTATCTCCAGTAACGCCGCTGGGACTGAGCCTGTCTGTTTAATGATCCTGTTAAGTGTATTGGTGTCCTTGGCTGTGATACTACCATGACAGCACACGCCAGCATAAAACAGCTGGCCTCTCGAAACCAAATGATCTCAGCCTCCTCAGGAAGCAGAGATGGCTTTGGCCGTTTTGGACAGTCTGTCCATGTATGTCCTCTGTCTTTGCTCTTCCTAGAAGATTATAGCGGATGGTCTGGTGGAATTGCCCCTAAGCAGTTGCCCCTGTGATCAGAAGGATATGGGTTTGAATCCCACGACTGGCCATGACACCTCTGAGGTAGCCTTTAGCGAGGTACTATCCCCACACATTACTTCCCAGACACTGTGTCACTGACCACCCACTGCTTCACTTGGTGAATGTATTAATGCAGGGAATGAATTCCACACTGTTCACACTGCGCTGTGTTCACGTGTGACTATAAGGGTCCACTTTACTTTACAATTCATCTTCCTTCCCATGACATTCGGGTTTCAAACTGCGATTTTTTCTCTCCATGTAAATTTTAAAATGACGGGGCCTTGAATAACTGAGCTATAATGATGCCTATAAAGTGCGAATGAAAGATATCAAGAATACGCAGTTTGGTCATGAGGAGATTAATGGATGTCACACACTTGGTGTTCAACTGTGTCACATCCCAACATGTCACACAGATGAGCACCAGGGTACTTGTGAGTGTTAAGCACCTTGATGTTCTCACCTTGGATGGTGACAGAAGCTGGAAGAGACTTTTTCACACAGAAATTCATGGTGAGCTCCTGTAGTTTCCTCGGATTTAGTTGGAAGTTGTTGTGCTGGCACCAGTTCATTAAGTTCGCTGTCCTCCCTCCCCTCACTAAACCCCACAATAGCAACGACACAGTTTGCAGATGACATTAACAAACGATTTTTAAATATGACGAGTAATTCCAAACCTTTTTGGTGTGGTAGTATTTTTCAGTTATATATAATACTTACTGAAAGTTCACATGCCTTCATGGTGTGCCAGGAGAAATGAGAAAGCCCACGGTCTTTCATAAGTGTATCTGATCTGCACTAACCTTGGATCTTTACCTCGGGCTAACCCCTGTAGGCTGGAGCCACTAGGGTGCCTGTGGCATTAGGCTAGAATGGGCCTTGCATGAGCTATAGCTAGCCAAGGGAGGCCGAGAGGATATTTGTGAAGCCCTCAGGTTCTCAACAAGCTAGCATCTAAAAGCAGTCAATGGACCGTAGATGTTTTTTAGACAGTCTGTGCGGATGTTACCTGGCTAAATGGTACCTCAGTAGTTCCACTGGTAGTCCTGGGATTCTGATCGCATTGACAACTCCCTAACCAGCAGGTCACCAGTCACCCTAATGGAAGCAATGAAACATAACTTTAACATGTATTTCTACATGTGATATATCTTGACTACATTGTACCATCGACAATCTAAATGTTACTCCACACATTCTGCCCACTGCTGGCTGCCCACTGCTTCCCTTGGCAAATGGGTTAAATGCAGAGGAGTTCACACTCTGCGTTCACTGTGGTATGACTATAGAGGTCACTTAAATGTTATAAGCAACTGTTATCTTGTGCATGTATTTTACATTGTTCTTCAAAGGTAGTCATTTTGCGAATCCTCAGAAAACATTAGCTGTCAATATCATTGGCTGTGTGTGTCCCTCACTGTCTTCAAGTGTTGCCTGAAGACCCACCTCTTCAAGGAGCATCTTGGTGACTAACTATGTCTCTCATTTTGCTTGCTGATTTTTAAATAAAAAACTTCCCTTCTCCACATCTATTCCTTACATTTGTCCTTTCTTGTCCTAACACGTGTTGGTTAGGTATTGTTTGACAGCTGTTGTTTAGGTGTACAGAGCGTGCATTGTCTTGGTTGAATAGTAGACGTGGATTTAAGTTGCTTTACAGGACTAAGAAACAGAGCACTGATGTGCGTCGCTCTGGATAAGAGCATCAGCTAAATGCCATAAATATAAATAATATACCATAAATATATAAAATACCCTACACAGATGATCCAAAACATTTCCTTACGACTGTGCAAGGCCTGGGATATAAGTTAGACAGCAAGCAAACTTGGTTCTTGTGGACAACATTGTGGATGTGGAAGAAATCGGCAGGCGTAGAGACCTCTGTGATTTTGACGGTGTCTAAATCGTTATAGTCAGACAACTAGTTCAGAACAACTCTGAAATGGCAAGGCTTGTGAGGAGCTCCCACTGACAGTGATCCAAATAGAAACAATCCATGAAGTAGTGACAGGGTGTTCATGAGGGCAAAATAAGCTACCCCAACTGGGTCGAGGCATTCTTGTGGACATTAATTGGACAAATGACATCGAGCTAAACATTGTTGTGGACAAAGTACACTCCTTCAGGGCAATGGTATTCCCCAATGACAGTGGCCTCTTTCCGCAGGATAATGTCTCGTACTGCGGAGAGTATGGTCTCGTACTGTCTGGGTATGGTTTGAGGAACATGATGAAGTATTCAAGATGTTGCCCTTGCCTTCAAATTCCCCAGGTCTCAGTCTGATTGATCATCTGTGGCAGCTCCGCCTCTCAACTCATCTGCTGATAAAGTCTTGGTGCCAGATACCAAAAGACCCTACCCCTCACTATTGGCTGATTGGAGCAGCCCTCAAAGGACCAGCATATTAGACAGGTAGTCATAATGCTCATGTCATAACTAAGTTAAGCCCGTAGCTTAACTTGCTTGTGGCCTGTTTGCTCACTTCATTCCACTACCGTCAGTTAAAGCTTTTTGAAATGCCAAGGCATCATAACTAATAAGAGAACCAACTTTCCTCTTCTATTTCTATTTTATTGAGATAAGGACCGTAAGAGTGAACTTGAAAAATGACATTTTTGTAACTACGCTAACATCCACCAAACGCTTTTTTACATGTGTACTGAAATACACTGTTTCAGGTGTATTTTGTTCATGTGTACTGAGATTCTTGGGGTGGCTCATCTATTATTGACCCAGACTATTGGATCGTGTGTTTTATTTTTCAGAAAATAATGTATACAGGAAAAATAAACAGTCATTGTACTTTGCAGCCATCAACTAAAACGGCCTTATGACATGTATCTTAAAGAAAACATTTAAAAATCTACTTGTCTCATCCTTTTTGTTTTGACACCCAAAGGAGTTTTCGGAGAGGGCCTACCCCTTTAAAACTGACCCATTTACTAGGAGATGATACCATTTTACATTACAAAATTCCATAATACATCATAAAATTATTTGCATATGCCAGGTTGTGGTACAATCATCATCACTATGACTGCTGTTACCATGATGGTCACCCTCATCAGCTTCACCAGCACTGTCATCACTGTTTATATTGTGATGTCCAGCACTGTGTTTTCGTCTTGCTGCGTTGTCCCCGAGTGGAGCTGCAGTCAGCTCTGCGCATTTGTCAGGAATGGTTGTGCTAAAGGTCCACTAATAATGCTGCTGTCCTTGTGACGCCAGCTAGCTCATATATTATCTCAGAACAAATGCCCAGGGGGACTCATCTGTACTGGAGCACAGGCCATGCATCAGTGGCTAGCTGTTCAGAGAGCATACAGTATTTTGACTGGAGAGAAAGCTTCAGCCATCCACAATCTCTCAGGGCACAACTCTTCATGCTGCCCTAAAACAGCAGTTATTAATGGATATGTTCTCGTTTTAACACTACAGAGTTTTGAAATGTTTTGACCAATTTGCGAGACGCAATCAGCTCCCACTTGCTCAGCTTGTTTGAAGTTGACTGGCCTTCTGTAATAAAAGTGATTTTGTTTTCTGGTCTGTTGCTTGAAGTGGAGAGCAGTTTTGCTGTAACCATTCTCATTTCCTAAATTATTCTATAATAAATATTTCAGCCACCAAATCAGCAACAATAATGTTTGCTGCAGGCATGGCTACTATACAGGCTGTGGGTGAAAGTGAGCTTGTTATTCTGTGTTGTTTACTGCATATGTGTATATGAATAGAAGGCTAAAATGAATGCACTAATGCGTACTTGCACTGAAAAAAGTCGTGTTTTAACTTAGTTAGTAACCCGGCTGTCTTAACATTTTCAATTGCTTGAACATCAAATAATGAGTTAACGGAGTGTAAAAGTTAAAAGTTGATTGAGACTTTGTTACTGCTTGGTTTTCCTTCTTTAGTTTTGCACTGGACCTGTTGGGCTAATGCCGCTAACATGTAATGGAAGTTTATTTACACAAATTAGCATTGTGCAAACTGCAAGCTTGAATCATTGTACACTTAGCTCAAATTACTTATTGTAGTTTCTAACACTGGCATGCTGGACAAAGTGTATAAATACCATTGCTATAGCAATAGTAGCCATTTTAAGGCATACATTTTATCTGTGCTTGTTTACGTTTAC
The DNA here is from genome assembly GCA_037974425.1 of Phenacogrammus interruptus. NCBI lineage: Eukaryota > Metazoa > Chordata > Actinopteri > Characiformes > Alestidae > Phenacogrammus > Phenacogrammus interruptus. The sequence goes on along the minus strand of JBBPCW010000084.1, from coordinate 18,394,627 downwards.
AGATATTTTCCTGCTGTATGGTATCAGAAATGAACTAAGCAGTTTGCACTGTCACGTAATCCCTGGGGAAGGAGGCGCAGATGTGGATTTCCATTTCTTTTTTACTTTACCGTTTTTGCAAAACACAAAGAAGGCACAAGGGCCAAAACACAAAAGAATTCAAGAACCTAAACCCTAGACATGAATGATGGACAGAAGACAGTGAACCGACCCTGGGTAGCAACAAAGGGGGACACAACCTGAAACAATAAGGATTAAGGCCTCGTTCACACGGGCGTCTGAACCAGGCGTTTTTCTGGCGTTCGTGACGCCAGATGAGCGCCTGTTGAACGCCGCCCGTTTTTCTGCTCATTGAAGCAAATCAGAGCGTTCACACGGGCGTTCAGCACCGG
>JBBPCW010000084.1:18315256-18326998 GCA_037974425.1 Phenacogrammus interruptus | reverse complement strand
TATACATACATACATATATATACATACATACATATATATATACATATATATATATATATTAATCATAACTATTGTGTTAAGATTGCACAGGCTGAGCTAATATAAAGCATTACAGACATTCTACTTTCCTCCAAATATACTTTTCTCAAGTCGGTTTTATTGACATTTCAACCATAAACACACAGTTCACAGTGAAACCAAACAACGTTCCTCCATGACCACGGAGCAACACAAAAACAGAAACAGAAACACCACAAGTGCAGACAGGACAAAAGAGAGGGCAAGAAAACACAAGAGTAACAAAACAACAGGACAAGACAACGTTTAGCACAGCATTTTGTACTGTATTCTATCAGTGGAGAGTTCTAGGTGCAAAAATGCCAAAAAGTCCAAAAGAGTCCAAGAGTCCAAAAGTAATAAATATGTCTGTGCAAATACTGCAGCAACAGGACAGAAAATGTGCAGTGTAATAAACAGAAGGGTATTTACAGAGGTACTAGAACATCCTAAGTCTGCCAGTCAAGACAATTACACTCACAGTTTCCAAATGTCCTCACAGTTGTCTCCAGATGAGCAACTTTGTTACAAATAACTTGTAAATGGTAGCATACTGACCGAACTCTTTGTTGTCAGTGAAATCTCATTTTGCGTTTGTGTTGTTCATTCATCTGTTGCTTCAGTGGAATCCTGACATCACTACTGTAATGATTACTGTAATGAACAAACCACACTAAAAATGCCAAAACCTAACCTTTTCTGCATGTCAGATCCAGTCCCTTTTTGGCCCCACCTCCTGTGGTTATGAGTCTGGGCATTTCCCATGCAGGTTTGTTTTGTTTCACCAGTGCCTGGCAACCCACCTGTTCCAGATCAACTCTTTAGCAGTTACCCTTTAGCAGATCTAGTAGTAATCAGTAGTACCCCCTTGTTTATGCTTAACTAGTCTGTGTTGTCACTGGTTGTCTGTTTCGGGCCCCCTGTGTCACCCCAGATAAAGGCCAGCCAGTTCAGAACAACCTCTGCACTGTCACCATCATCACTTCCAGACGGGCTCTCCCCAACTCGGCCCAGGAGTAAACAATGAGCAAAGCTAGGAAAAGCTTGTTCCTCCTTGCAGGCTGCTGGGATGAGGAAGCGACTAACTATGAACCCTGTGCAGAGAACCAGCAAAGGGGCACGCTGTTACCCAGCCCTCTCTAACCTGTTACTCTCCCTGCTCTCCCTTTTCTGTCTCTCCTGTTACAGAAGTGACATGTGGAGCTGTCTCAGCAGTTATGCAGGGAAGTCCCGAGTATCTCCTGCGTGCTGTGAGCACCACGTATGTTCTGACCTCAGTGCAGAGGCTAAGACTATGAGGTCCGACTTGGCCTGTTCACATCAGGTGCACGCAAGCGAGACGTGACCTTCAACTCCCCCACCAACCTGGTTGGAAGGGCGAAGCTCTCTGGGGATACTTTGCTTTGAGATAATGCTCAGTTTTGTGAACTTTCTTTGTTTGAGCTTGCAGAGCTCTAAGCCGGATTAAACAGTTTGTTATTCTGAGATCCTCTTGCTCTTGTGTCCTTTTTCCCCAGTCCCACATGACAGATGACAGCACCGACATCAGTGGGAATCTCCCTTCCCGGGGATGAGCACCGACTCCTGCAGCGGCTTGCAGAGCAACAGGGCCAGTTGGACCAGCTTGCAAGAGCAGTTGTGAACCTGGTCTTTACCCTCCACCAGCCACCACCTCCAGAACCAGCCCTAGTGCCTCAGCTTCAACCCAGATCACGACTGTGTGCACCCAAGCACGAAGATATGCTTCACTACCAGAAAGGTCCTTCGGGGGGTGAAGAAACTTTCTGATGGCATGCACCCTTTATTCCGTTCCCCGAGTTCCCCAAGACCACAGGGTACCAAAAGTCTAGATGCTGATCCAGCGGCTCATGGGCAGGGCCCAGGATAGGGCCGCAGCAGTCTGGTGAGATGGGGGCTCCAGACTGCATGACTATCCAGACAGGACAATTCAGAAGTTCAAAGTGGTATTTGACTTCACGGACCAGGGTAAGAGCAGCAGCACTCACCTCCTCCAGCTCTGCTAGGACACCAACTTATCCACAGATTACTCCATCGACTTCCGCATTTAACCGGCGACAGCGGCTTGAACGAGCCCACCTTGATAGCAGCCTATAGAAGAGGGTATGTCAAGCTGCAAACTGTGCTCACCTGCCACGATGAGGGCCTTTCCCTGGGCAGTTTGATTTCCCGTTGGCTAGAACAGCATCGCCAAAGCAAGGGTAAGACATCCCCAGTGCGACCTACCCATCCCCGATCTACCCCCGAGTTCCATGTCCAGGAACTCTCATTTCCTGGTTAAAGGATTGGCCCATGGGGTATAAGCAAGGACAAAAAGAAGGTCACAGCCATGTCTGAGAGACCAAAGCCCCAAGCAGGTAGGGAGTTGCAGCAGTTCCTGGGCTTCGCCAACTATCGGCACATTATTAGGGGCTTTAGCTCTGTGCTACCACTGCTCACCGATCACTGAAAGGCAAACCAAAGAGAATCTGCTTCACAGATCCCACACGGGAAGTGTTTGTAAGGATCAAGGGGCTATTTACATTGGCCCCAATATTAAAAGAACCTGATCCATCCCTACCCTTTATAGTCAAGGTAGATGCCTCCAAGTTTTGTTTAGGAGCGGTGCTGTCACAGAAACACACACCCTGGGGAAGCTCCATTCATGCTATTTTTATTCGAGGAAGCTGTCCTATGCAGAGCGAAATTACGGCATCGTAAACCGTGAACTGCTAGCCGTGAAGCTTGTAAAATACTGGTGGCTGTAGGCTTGGGCAAAGTAGCCAAGGCTCTGTTCCATTCCATGTTCTTGCACTATGACATCCTGGAGGACATCTGTGTCCTGAGTTTGGGCCGCTTTCTTTAAGAAACTGGGGGTCTTTAGTCAGTCTGACTTTGGGCTATCACCCAGAGTCTAATGGTCAGGCTGGACGTTTGGTACAGGAATTAAGCTGATTTCTCTGGGCACACAGAACAGGCAACAACATGACTGGACAGCTATCTTAGGCTGAGCAGAGTACACACAGAACTCCCTACATCACTCCACTTTATGTGTAACGCCATTTGAGTGTGTGCTTGGGCATCAAGCCCCGCTCTGCTTGTGGGATACCGAACCATCAGACCTGCCCCAGGTGGACGAGTGGTTTGACTGAGTAGAACAGGTATAGGAGAGAGCTCACACATCTATCACCTGGGTAGTTTGCTGGTTTATGAGTCAAGCCTGTTTTCTATACTGGGGATCGAGTCTGGCTCTCCACTCGGGACTTCAGGTTGCCATGCAGAAAATTCACTCTAAAGTTTATGGGTCCATTCATAATAACGAAACAGGTCAATCCTGTATCATACAAACTGCAATTACCCACTTACATGCACATAGCAGCATACTTATCTGTGTGGATAATACTCACCCTGTGCTGTTGAGGTAGTTTTGGCCATGGCTGCAGCTTCGTGACAGTGTAGCAGGGTTGAACCAGAACGCAGGTAGACAGTTTCCATCTCCTCTTCGCTCATAGCCATAATCACTGCAACACACAAACACCTGAACATTTACTGTCTTTTATATTTGCTGTTCACATTCCAATCTACAGCCTCAATCCATACTTTGGAACGATAGAATACAACTCTTCTCTTGATGCACAATCTTCTTGCATTACTCTTACATAAAAATTTTAGCACCTTATATTCTCCTCCGGTTATCACACATACATACATATATATATATATATTATTGGACTGATTTCCTCGGAATTTGTACTATTACATTCATTGTAAAATTCACACACAGTATAAAGGGCTGCAGCTGTGCCCAGGTTTTGTAACACTAAAAAGCTGATTGAGGTACATGGTTATGTTTTAACAGTGATTATACATTTCTACTGATTGTTTCAATGTGTTTAAATAGCATTAGCCCAGACTGCAAAATATAGCTGCGGGAAAAAAAGAGAGATCACTACAATTTATTTTTAAAGCAGCATCTCTATGAGAATGACAACCATTCTATGCCATATATATATATATGTACTGTACAATGTAGACTAAAGCATGTATGCCAAAAATGTAGTATTCCTACCAATGCCTTAGATCCTCTTCACTGAGTAATTAGGTATGCCACCCATAATAACACGACCATTATATGTAGTGTGAGGATTGTGGAATTCCAGTGAAGAGAGCAAAAAGGTTCTTAAATGGTTCTTTTCATGTATGTAAGCTTCTCATTGATCTAGAACCTTTACATTCCAATAGTCCTTTAACTGTTGACAAGGCCTTCACACCCGCACAACTCATTTACAGAAATGGTCCAACTGAAAGAATCTATAGCACTTCATGCATGGCATTGATCCAAAGCACCTTTTTTTAATTTTATTTCATAAAGTATTATACCAGGACTGACAAAGCAGGAGAGTCTAAATCAGAGTGTAAGTGATTTTTTTCCAATAATATCCAGCTGTCTACTTCATTTGCATTCATTAATATATATATCCTCGGAAAATCACAGTAAACCGCCAGCCTCCTCCTGCACTGACAGCTCTTCAACTAGCTAGCTGCATTAAACAGCTTTTTCTTGCCATATCTTCATTTGACCTTTCAGAAGTCACTGCTTTGAAATCCTTTTGCCTATGAAAGAGATGAATGGATGGTAAACAAATCAGCAAAATGAATGAATAACAAAAGAAATAATGGGATTCCTCCCACATCCTTAGATTTACGGCGATGTCCAAGTGCCTAAACATTACAACAACAACAACAACAACAGGCTGTGGCAGCTGGTGACCTGGTGGTTAGAGAGTTGCCCCTGCAATCCATGGGCTGTGACTTTGAATCCCAGGACTCCCAGTGGCAACACTGAGGTGCCCTTGAGCAAAGTACCCTCCCTAACCACTGCTCCCTGGGTGCTGTGTTCCTGGCTGCCCACTGCTTCACTTAGTGAAGGGGTTAAATACAGAGAACGAATTTCACACTGTGTGCTGTGGTGTGTTCATAAATTACAAATGGACACTAATTAAACTCATTCTTAAAAATAAAGGCACCACAAAGGACTTCTTCAATGCCATGGGACAACATCCCCACCCCCCTTCCTAAAAGAGCATTCAATGGATGTTTCTTCCAAGAACCATTTTTGTAAATGAGATGTTTAAGTACCTTTTTAAAATTTAAAGAGCTTCCATGTACTAAAAATTTTGCTTAGAACTATTAGACCAAATTACGGACCATTTAGAAACCATTATTCTTAAGAGTGTACAATTTGCATTTGAGCTGGGAAGTCTCAAAAGAGACTGCCTACTGGGGAAGGATTTGGATGTAGGATTCACCGTCAAAAGAAACTGCGAGGTTCCTTCAGCATTATGGACGCAAAGTACATCGAGTTAGGTGCTATAAATGAGTTCTTTCTGTATTAACACAACACCTACGTCTTTGTTGTATTTAAAAAAAACATACGCGTGTATTAGACAGAAAATGAAACCCTGTTTTATCCCCAATCCTCCCACCAGCAATTCGCATTCAGAACAAATCTGGGCCAAAAGCATGTTTACCGCTCCTGCGAAGTAATAGATACGAGCTATCTGAGGCTGGCAACTGACATTACGTGGTGTCCATCAGGATAATTATGGCTATTAATGTTTCACCGGTTGCCTTTTATCCACTTCAAAGTCAATTAAAAGTTCTGTCCAGTTTAATTGGAAATACCAGAATCGGTTTTGCTTTCCCACCACATGTTTATATCATAAAAGGTGAAGCACGTATTGATGAGTCACATTAATCTGGCCAAGCTGGGGGAAAAATGAAATAAAAGGGAAAAGAGAAATGTACTGCTGCAGAAGCTAATGGATTCAAATTAAACTGCTGCAGCTTGACCTTGTACAGGAAGAATTAACATAAAAAATGTATCAATGCTTTACTCTGTGCTGTTATTTGAAGATAAAAAAAAAAAGCAAAAACAACAACAAAACAAAAAACACCACAACCGTGAATCATTTGCATACAAATTAAATCTGTTTAGTGGCCCGTCTTCGCAAGTTGTCATGGATGTTGCCAGCGCTCATCACGCACAGAAATCACACCAGAAACTCCTTATTCTGTCCGGCGAAGAGACTGACACAGGAACGACCATGCAAACGGATCAGAATTTGTTCTGCTTTTCTAATTTACGGAGAAATTAAGTTGGGCATAGGCTTTCATGCCTTGCAATGAGTTTCTGAGTTCACTGTTCACTGTTAATGACGTTTGCTATGGAAAACTTAATTTAAAGTTTTAACAAACCTTGAACAAGGCTGATGTTTGATGTAGAAGCCATTAGTATACAAAAATGACGTTGTTATTGCATGTCAGGGTAATAACAATGCAATGTTAGTCTCATTCTCTTGTTCTTTGCATTTATAATGATAGTAATTGAGATGCCAATCTTTCTGTAAGTAAAGAAATGAGTACAAATGTAACTTAGTGAGCAAAAGTGAATCAGTACTAAAACTTTTAAAAGCGCTAGGCCTATTATCATACCTCCAGACCTATTCAGGTTAAAAATGGGGTAATAATGGGCAGCCTGTGGTCTGGTGGTTAGGGAGCTGACCCTGCAATCGGAAGATTGTGGGTTTGATTCTAAGGACTGGAAAAGGCTCCACTAAGCTACCCTCACACTGCTTCCTGGGTGCTTGCTGGCTGCCCACTGCTTCATTTGGTGAACGGATTAAATGCAGAGGACTATATATACATGCAAGCAGACTGCTGCAGCTAGATGCTGTTGTAACTATCAAGATACAGTTTGTGAATACGTAACTAAACTGAAGTTGTTATATATGTTCATTCATGTGATAAGTCTATTTCATCTGTATCTCTGAGGATCTGGCTACCTAAGAGCCCCACAGTCTATTGATGTTTTTAAACGAAACTTGAAAACTCATCTTTTTAGAAAGCCATTTCGTTAAAGCATTTTATAGATTTTCCTGGGTTTTTTTGTTCTGTTTTTTCTTTTAATATGTAGCACATTGAGATTGCTGAAATAAAAAGTGAAATACAAATATAATGTATTCTACTTCTTCTTCTTTTTCTTCTTCTTCTTCTTATTGTTATTATTATTATTATTATTATTATTATTATTATTATTATTGTTATTATTATTATTGTTATTATTATTGTTATTGTTATTATTATTATTATTGTTATTATTATTGTTATTATTATTATTGTTATTATTATCATTATTATTATTATTATTATTATTATTATTATTATTATTATTATTATTATTATTATTATTTTGTATACTGTACTTCTCTAATGCAAATGTAACAGCGACCATGTTACCAATAATTACATTACTGTTGCATGGTATTGCTAACAGTTAAACGTAATATAAACAGCAACACATTTCTTAATGAAGGGGTGTTTGAGAAGGCTTTCTGTTAAAGGTTATTCGAAGAAACTTTATACCATGTTTCTTTAAACATTAAAATGTATTGCATTCAAAGGCACTTTAGAGAAAAGTGTATTTCTATTGCATCACTTCAAAGAATCGTTTTTTATCATCTTTATTTTTTAGAGTGAGGTGGTAATGAATGCATCTACCACGAAAACTCACTGGCTCTATGGGCAAAGTGCCATGCAAGATTAGACAGTTTACCTAATAACCCCTATCATGGTGTATGAATAAAACTCAGCATTGTGCCGGGTACATTTAAACAGTGGTCTATTGGCAGTAAACTCAGTTAACTCTACATCTCTCCCTCTGTCTGAGCTGTCCTTTCTCTGTGCGTATGTCCTCAGGCTAATAACAGTGCTGAGCATTGGGGTGTAACCATCCAGTTTTATGGAATATGCTTTTAAAACGGTATTGTTTTCACTCACCACTCAAAGTCATGAGCTCTACATATACAGGGCTCAGCTTTCAGGATCCTGGATGATTCCCTTCCCAGCATGCAGTACACCCCCGGCTGACGTTTCATGTAGATCTGTTTTTGGCCCATCACGCACGGTTCACCCTAAAGAAAAGACAAGTGTCAAAAGTATGGCAAAATGATTAATACTAAGCAATTACAAGGGATTACTGAGGTTCTGCTGGGAGTGTCAAAGAGACCAGCTGATGCATCAATCATAAAGGTTATCATAGAGGATATCACGGAGGTAGTGCTTTGATCAGCACATTTATCTGTTAAATTAGAGCTTCTCCACAGGAATCAACAAAGATTAATAGTCTTTGCATCGGGTGAGTTTTACAAAAGAACATGAGCTATAAAAAATCTGGCAGACTGGTCTGTTCTAACACTGCCACTCTATGGCATTCATATATGACTAATCTTAAAAATAGTGGTTTGGAGTATTTTCATTCACTTTAGAGAGGCTATTTATGTAAAAATAAATTGCTGAAAAGTTATTTAAGGAACCAAAGGTGTCTTTCTATTTTGAAGAGTGTATATTCTGAGATCGAGATTGTACCTTTAAGGTTACAAATGCTGTCACTGATGTGGCATCCTGGATTGCATTGACTCAATATACCCCATAAAGTGGCCCGCATCCACCAAAATATTTGCATTTCTAGCCTTCTTTCAACAGCAACTACATACGTTTTGCATCTCTCATGCACTGCAACTCGAAGGAAAAATCTGCAACATAGTGGTGTCCTAAGTCATTTGGCATCCTAGATCTAAACACATGCCCTTCGAAATGTCTCTGTACGGCCCTGAATCAAATCTGTAACAAATCCACTCTGGAAATGCGACATAATATACATAATTAGTCGACAAACTTGGACACTCCTTCTCCTTTAATGTTTTTTCTTTGTTTTCATTAGTTTCCACATTGTAGATTACATCGAAAGCAAAAAAAAAAAAAAGAATTATGCAGTAAACAAAAAAGTTAAACAAACCAGGATATGTTTTATAATAAGATAATGATAGACTGCTGTTTATTTTTACTTAATTAAGTGGTTCTTGCCATAATGTGCAGTAGAACCGTAGTGGAATAGGTTCACTAACTGTGGACCAACCCGACCCTCACAACCCAAACACATTAAGAAGGAGAGAAACTCCACTAATGAACTCTTGACGAAGAACTCCTGCTAATTAAACACCATTCCAGGTCAATTCCTCATGAATCTGATTGAAAAAATGCAGTGTAATCAGAGCAATAGGTGATGTTTTCAATATTAATCTATAATGTATAATGTTCATGGGACTTTTATTTTGACATCCTGAATCGCCCCTTCCTTACTCTTCAACTTTGGTTTGTCCTATGAGGTCAGTCAGACTCACCTGTTCCTTGTTTAAGCCACCTCTAGCATAAGGCTGATGTCTGCTCACCCAACTACTATGATCTGAGCATGTCTGCTTTTGGTGTTTCCTTTCTAGTTCTGGTTTCTGGCTCATGCTAGGCCTTTGTGTAAAGGCCCCCTATGGAAATCTGCTGCCCACTGGGGCCTCGTGTGTTTGATTCATGCCGGCCTTGCCATTCAGGACCATGTGGCTCTACTGCTCCTTTGTCTGCTACCCTCTGGGACCGTGTGTTTTCACTGTGCAGGCCTCTCTCATCAGGAGCATGGGGCCTGCCCTCTGGATTCTGGATGGGTCTCATTTGGAACCTTGCTTGGTTGCTTGGCACAGGTTTTCTCTTGGTAGGGGCTTGTATGACGGGTCCCTTCTGTGAGATCCAATGGCCTTTCCATTCAGTGAACCCCTGTTTTTTTTTGTGTGGTTGTTTTATGTAGGTGCCACTCATTACGTGTGTGTGGCTGGGCCCCGATACTGAGAAGGCCTTGCTGGTCGGTCTGGCTGTCTCAGTATTGTGTGGGTGGGTGTGTGTGTGTGAAGCCAGCCCCTGATACTAGGAGCTTCAAGGAGTTGATGCATCGATCATAGAGGTTATCATAGAAGATATCATGGAGGTTGTGCTTTGATCAGCACATCTGTTAAATTAGATATGAAACATTTGGTAGATTGTCTATTATAATGATTCTCTATGACTTTTATAAAGGGGCTAATCCTAAAAATAGTGTGTTTTCACTTTAGAAAGGTTATTACAATAATTTACTGAAGTTATTTAGGGAACCAAAAGTCTTTTATAGCATTTCTATTTTTAAGAGTGTATACTCGGACAGAAATTGTTCCTTTTAGCTTTCAAATGTGTGACATCCTGGATTGCATTGACTCCATATAGCCTTCAGGCGAGTGTAATGAACCTTTAAAAACCCTGTATGGTACACAACTGGACCTCAAGGATCAACTGAGTGTACATTTACATTGTACACTAGGAATGTAAAATTGACCTGACCAGCTTACTTTGTTGTGCTGTAGGTGCTCAGGTACCTGCCCCTTTTCCCCTTAAATGATCATGGTGTCATTTTTTTAATTGCCTGCCGGAAAAGTGGCCCCTCTGGGCCGTCTCAGTATCCGGTGTGAGTGAAGCCAGCCCCTGATACTGAGATGGCTTCGTCAGCTTGGACATTGTATATATCCTTGAAATCCCTGTATTCTGTGTGGGCCCTTTGTCCTTCTGATTCCAGTTACTGTGAGCCATTTTTCCTGAATTCCCATGTTTAACTTCGGTGTCCTCTTTTTTCCCCTCTCAGATTCCAGTGTATTACTGTAAGAATCTTCCAGTCCTGTTTCCCCCCTGAGCCTGTGTTCCATCCTAGTTTATGCAATGTGTGCTTGTTTTCCTGTTTCACATTAAAACCAGATTCCTAAGCTCCTGCATAAGCATCCCTGTTACTTCACCCCTGGCACCCATGAGCCCATGTGACAGTGCGACTTTGTTTATAAAAATGCACTTTATTCTACATAGACTAGCTTAAATTGGAATTTTTTTTTTTTGTGAAAGCAATTAGATCCGCCTGTATGTCGGCGTGCCTGTCTGAGCATGATACTCTTGGTGACCATCTTAAAGTCCCCAAATGAAGGGAATTAGAAGAATATCATACAGTAACTAAATACTGTTACATTTTCAATACAAACTCAAATTGATATTTTTTAGATTTTGACCTCGTTTCAGCTTTACACACTAGAATTTCAGCTTCATGACAAGTCACCTGGGAAGCTTTTCTAACAGGCGTGATAAACAAATCCAATAATTCTGATACTTTGTTTGATGCTGAAAAATATTAATGGGGAGCATTCATTTATTTAAACATGTTTCTTTACACATCAAACACATCAAGAAACACATTTATCTTTAAATCTGAATCTCTAGAAAGAAATGACCTGTTTTAATACATGTATAGTACACAACTTCAGAAAAAATAAGAGGCTGCTGCCATTTATTTTTAAATCAGCATCTCCATGAGTATGAGATTCAGTGTCTGTTATATTCCTACACAAGCACCTCATTCTGCTTCATGAGGTACTGATTACTGATCACGTCTCAACACTCCTCTCTCGCAATGTGACCAGTTGGATGGCAAAACACTAATAGAAGTACGTCAAAAGAAATTGTTGCTATTTTGTTTGTTTTCTGTGATTTATACGCTCTGTAAGCACTGCATCATTTCTCTTATTTCTATGTTTTGTCATAGTCTTTAAATAGGGCTGGGAATTTAACACGTTAATTAGATTAATTAATCACAGAATAAAACGCATTAATATTTTTAAAGCAATTCACGCGTATTACAGTTTGTAGAACTGCAGAGGGATTCGGCTCCCTCTGAGTCACTCAGTAAAGTGATCCGGATCTGCGAGTCACTATACGCCGGAAGATTCACTCATT
>JBBPCW010000084.1:18039806-18052999 GCA_037974425.1 Phenacogrammus interruptus | reverse complement strand
ATATATTTTGATGTTCCTCTGTTCTGTTGTGACAATAAAAGAAACAAGTTTCTTTTTAAAATGCATTATCATATTATTTTAGTTAAAACTCATAAATAACTACAAATAACTAATGTTAGGGAAATCTGTTAATGTTTCGTTGTGCGTTTCTGAAAATATATATATATGTATATATATGTATATATATATATATCGGCCAATATATCGAAATATCGGATTTTAAAACCAACAAATATTTGTATCGGTATCGGCCTTCAAAATCCTTTATCGGTAGGGCTCTATTTTTAAGTAGCAGATGTATTTTCTACGTGTGAGACTGCATCACTGAAGCGTCCTTGTAGCAGAATCTCTTTCCTCAGGGACTCTGGAGCTGGTATATGAAGTAAGTATACACTGTTAATCATAATGAATTGTGTTAATATGCAAAGTGTGTCATAGACTGATGCTTAGCAACTGTTTCAGATTCTATTCATGTAAGGGACATTCCAGCAAGGCTACGTGAAAGTGAATATTCTATCAAACCACATAACACACCACAGCACAGTACCTTGCTCAGGGTACCTCAGACGTGCTTAGTAGTCTTGGGAATCGAACCCACAGGTTCCTGATCCCAGGGCAAACGCCCTAACCAATAGGCTACCAGCTGTACAATGTCAGACCAGAATCCCTGCTGAAGATCCAACATATATGATATGTTGATCCATCATATATGATCCAACACTATGTATTTATCTGGGCAGCAAGCATTTTTTCTGCTAATATTAGAATGCAAAAAAAAACAAATAATTAGTAGAGATTTTATGTGTATCAGTATTTTATTAAACTCTGTTCAACACTCTCCTTGAGGATGCCTTGTGTTATTTGTCTTTATCATTAAATACATGTTTTGGTTTATTAATGCTTTAAGTTAAATCTGGTGGAATGTAACAAAACTAGGCAATCGTTGGGGTGTACTGAGGAAAAACACTAATTTTATCCACTTATCATCTCTTAACAGATCAAAATTCAATGTCAAAAAATGCAATCAAAAGTTTGCACCCTTAGCCAAATTACATGTTTAGTTCATTTTAAACCAGTACACATAAGTCCACATTATCTATAGAGGTCATGCACTAAAGCTAAGGTCAATTATATAAAAAAAATACCTGTGTTACTGATGCTTTAGCCCTGAAAAATAACCAGCGCTAAAGCGTCAGCCTCAAGTTTGAATATTTTTTAACACCAACTGAGTTTATTTTTTGGACTGCTGGTGGATATTCCCAGCTGGCCATTCAGTTTGATATCTCACTGAAAAATGCAGAAATTGAGAAGGCAATTTGTGACCACGAAGTAAACATAAAGAACAGCAATATAAGAAGCCATTAGAAATGCTAACCGAGAACAGCAAAGGGCCCAGTACAAAGCCTTGTGGTACACATTTTCCATGACACTGAAGAGGTGCGGCAGAGACTGAGAAATTATGGCTGCCGTGGAAAGAAGAGGCAAAGGAAGATGAAAAAAAAAGATCACAAATAACTCGAGTTGATCACAAAAAAAGAGTTGACACCAGTATCTGATGTTATGAAAGGTTCACAAGCATGAAAGAGAAAAATGCCACCTGCTAGACTGGCTCAGGTCAAGCCTTTAGAGCATTTTTAAAGAGTGTTCTATAAAAAAATAAATAAGTATTCTATAAATAAGTGGCAAGGGCGGCACTTGTCGATAGCCAAAACTCAATGGTCATGGCTCCTGTCTTTTATGTGATTTTCATACAAGAGAAAAAAGAAAAGGGAATTTTTAAAAATATGCATTTATATAATGAAGCTATTAAGAGACTTGATGCAAAGAAATTGGATGCACTGCCTCTGTTTTGACTAATGCCTTGTTACTTAATTCAACCCAAAGCCTTTAATACTCGACCTGTACTCATTAAACGAGGGCATCGCTACAGTGGTACATGTGGGAGGGTGCAGCCTTCACAAATCCTGCAGAGTGCAGATGAAACCAGTTCCTTGCTCATACTGCAAATCTGTTTTGAGAACACTGATAAGGGTTTCACCTGTCTTTGTTCAGAAATGTATTCTTAGATTTACTTATACATTCTATATTTAGTAGTAAAATGCAATAGCTAATCCCAGTGCAAAATTGTAAAAGCTTGGAGCAAATCTCAGACACGACCCTTAAAGTGATAAGAAAAAATCATATTACATAGTTTTCCCCTTACATCACATATAGTCCACCATCCAAAACATATTCTATGCTCAATGATTTTGGCATTCCTTAACTGGAGCTAGGATAGTGCCTAACAAGTTATGGAAATTTACATCCAGCATTAGCAAAAGACCTACTGTGATCTTTACAAATGTACAATGGTATGGACAAAATTCAGGATTTATTATGGCTGGTATTCACATTTTCAGTTAAAACAGAAATCTTGACCTAAGCATTTCTCTCTCTTTCAATTTTCTACACTTCCAGCTCATTTCACACAGTGGAGCATCAGATATTGCTGTCAGTTCTGTGGCCTATTTTATCTTGAGTCCAGGATTTCTGGCCCATATTTTGGCCAAAGTGTCATTAATTTTTCGGGGGACCCTTTCAATATAAACACCATAAATGCTAGACACACTAGACAAAAAATGCCATTTAAAAGAACCGTGGTTGGTATGTGGTTAGAATAAGCAGATGATTTTTCAAGTATGCTGCACTTAAACACTGTTTGTCCATGAATATCATTATAAATAGAGCCTAACTAGCACTGGTTACTTATACTTAGTGCAGTGCAGCCTGTAAAGAGTTTAAACCAATCAATCATTGTACACTGCTGGAAAATTAACATTTCCAAACTCATTAACAACAATTGCCTAACTCGCTGTGATAGTTCTGTCAGACCAATCAACAAACAATACTGATTATGAATATGTGAAATTGTTTGCATATCAGCTATAGAGCTTCCTCTCGGAACAGACAACGCCTGAGAGCAGGAATCCATGCTGAGTCGTGAGTTTATTTACAAAAACACAGAACGAAAACCTGGCTCGATGGCCGCTATGAACAAGAACGAGAAACAGGAAAACAGGACAAGGTCAGGGAAAATAAGACGATGGACTGATAACGTGAGTTAACACAAACAAGGCTTAAATGCTAACAGAAATCAGGGGCAAACACAAACCAGGTGGAACTCAAAAGCACGTGAAACATGAACAGAAAACAGATGGAACCAAGACACGTGACAACAGAACCAAACAGACAAGAACGTCAAAATAAAAGACCCCAAAACAGAACACAAAAACAACCGAAAAGCAGTGGCCCTCACCGGCCACTGGCCGAACCGTGACATATAGATACAAAAACAAAACTGACAGTAACAGTCCTCTAATAGGCCTATGGTTATAAACTGTTGTCTTAGGATAAAACTGAGTTGAGTTTTTATCTTGGATGTAACATGGCACGAGCCCCTATTTATCACATAATTCAAAAAGATAATAAATTAAAAGGTGTCACAGATCCCCTTTGAAAAAGCATGAGCTTAAATAAACTCTCCAGAGTCAATATGTTGATGATAAAAGAGCAGGATCAGCTTGCTGGCACTTAACTAATGCCAAGGTAAAGTTGATGTAATGTTTATTTAATGCTCATACTGATATGAAAGCCGGGTTATTGCTGCGGATCCATCTGGCTGTCTCTAGAGTAAGCGTTAGCCCCAGAGTAAGTAGCTTGGCACCTAATTACCCAGGAACTGGGAATAACATATGGTGTGTTTTGTATGGTTCACCTAGCCCAACTAGTGGTGGAAGAGGGACAGGGGGAGAGCAAGGGATAGAGGAAGGGATCAAATGAAAGGGGAGGGAGTGAAGGAGGGAGGGGGAGGAAGCTGAAAAAGCTGCAGAAACAGAGAGCGAATGAAAGAAGTTACATAAATGCATGTGCAACAATAAATGTGCATATGACATCCTGTGGTGCATGATCCCTAGGCCTTGGCTGAAGAAATATGCATCTGTTGAGAGATTTTTACACTTTATGTTTTTAATGTATACTTGAATTTCTTGCTTTTTGCTTTTTTCTTCAAATGATGGCCTAGAAAGCTCAGTTTATTGGTGCCGCAGCCATTTGGCAAAGCAGCAATTATACAATTTCAGCAATAAAATGCAAAAACGAATGAAAGAAAGAACGAGGGGGTGGACAAGTAGGAAAACAGTGCGTGCGTGTGTCATTTTTGGACGGTCTGACAAGCGCTGGAAAGAAGGCGCTCGTTACTCACAGAAATGCACTGATTAATTAACAAACAATGCATGTCCGCAGTTGTATTTACTCAATCGACAACCAGCGAGCCTTTTGAAATCATTTGAAATGGAAAGAACAGAACCTCTCATTAAAACTGACAAACATGGACTATGACAATTTGCTTTAAAGATGCTTAAAAAGAAACACACAGATACACACACACAGATATACGTGCGTTTGCAGCCCTGCATGCCAAAGCGCACACAGATGCACATGAACGCACCTCACATGTCAAAGAACAAGGCTTCAAATGAGTCTCATGTGCCATGCTCTTAATATACATCTGCGATTTTAATGATGAAAGTGAATGTCACGGGCCAAATGCGATATAATGAAGGTCATGACAGGACAGTACATCATAAGGAATGTGACACACATTTAGGTCACACAAGGCAGAATAAAGCCTTTAAGGATGAGGCGCTGAATTTTTTTCATGGACAGTGACAATAAATCTTGAATCACAGCAAATCAGGATTGACATGGGTGGTTTGGCACATCAGCGGATAGGGCATTTAAAATCTGCCGGCAGTGCTCCTGTCAACCCATTTAGTTCTACTTGTTGACTTCCACAACTCACTTTAAGTGTTGTGTACTGTATCATTTTTACAATATTTTTGTGAGCTTACATTGTTTAATCAAAAAATACCAAGAAAAAAAAACATATGATCAAAGATGCTTGATTAAAAGATACTTGATTTCAGAGGCTTGGCGAATACTCATGGCAGATGACTGCAAACATTCATGGTAAGAATGAACCTTGTCTGAAATCTGGCATAAAGATTGCTAGCCAAAAATATTCTAACTTATTTTACACCCACTGTCAATTCACTCTTGGCCAGTTCCCAAGAGCTACCTAGTTATCTTACAGTGCTTCTATCAGCATTCACAGTCTCCTGATGAAGTAAATCTCTAAGATGTGCCACTCAGGAACATGAATGCTCTATATGGGAGCAGTTACTTTAATGTTATTAACTGTTGTTAGCTATGCAAATGGACATAATCATGTATTATAGTGATTTATTAACTTCATAACCATACAGCTGTGTACACTAACTGTTAATGACTGTGTAAGCACACAAATTAGATATCAAAGATATTCATGAATCATAGCAATATATTTGTTAGGGTTGGTCAGCGGCCGGTAGAGGCTACTGCTTTT
The DNA here is from genome assembly GCA_037974425.1 of Phenacogrammus interruptus. Lineage (NCBI taxonomy): Eukaryota > Metazoa > Chordata > Actinopteri > Characiformes > Alestidae > Phenacogrammus > Phenacogrammus interruptus. The sequence continues at coordinate 18,047,577 of JBBPCW010000084.1, read as the reverse complement.
CTGTTTTGTTTGGGGTCAAGGTTCTGTTGGGTTTTGAGGGCTTTTATTTTGGAGTTCTGCTTCGTGTCACGTGTTTTTGGTTTTCAGCTGTTTTCTGTTTACGTGCTCTTTTGTTCCAGCTGTCTTGTGTTCACGTGTGATTATGTTGTGTGTTGTGTTTGCCATTATATAGAGCATTTTCTGTTTCTTGTCCGTTTTCCTGAGAGGCCCGCATGCCTATTTCCTTTGTCTTGTTTCATTTTTGGTTAATAAACGTGTCTGAAATGGATTCCTGACGTTCTGCCTGTCCCTGCACGCTTCCAGGTAGATCCGGATTGGAGCTTAGCAGCCCCACCCGTGACAATATTTAATCTTTGACATATAAGATAAAACAATATCCATGTATTTCCATGTACATTAATGTGGCAAGTCTTTTGGACCATTTCCACTGGTCTATTAATTACATTATACCACAGTGTAAATAGTAACAGGTCATTTCAAATCCTGTAGAAAAAAATGAGGTTTTGCTCCAACAGTGATGACATGAATGTCTTATTTGAGCATCATAACAGATTCGTTTTTACGTGACTCACTTTCCAAATACTGCTAATTAATAGCAAAATTACAGCTTTTTTCTGCTGAGCTGCCAAGAGAACCGAGTTACAAGAGTTGTTAGGTTTGTTAAATATAACGCACAGATCAATAGGTGATTCTCTCAGTACGGTGCAAACTAATTATATATATTTTTAAAGTTGTGTTGACATCATGGATGTGGCACAATTACATACACTGGGGCTGCAAGTTTTAGAGCCAGGCACCACAGCTGCTCACCGACTGCGCTAAGACACAACAGCATGTTAATAACGTTTAAGCTTCACAGACTAGAACCTCCACCGACGACCATCTACAAACTGTAGTGAATGCAGCACATATACCATAAAGAAAATGGTCAATTTGTCTTTAAAATGTGTGTCCGAAAGAGTCTGTGACGTCACGAATAAGGGCCCGAATAAGGGAATATAAAAAAAGAAAACTCAAACATGAAGAAATAAACATGGAGAAAAACAGACCTCAGACTCATAAACAGACTTCAAGACGCTAAAGTTCAGATCAGTTTTATTAAAAAAATTGATATGTGTCACTGTTTGTTGTGGTTTAATTTAAAAAAATAAACGTTGAATGCTACTACATGTTGAGCCGACTCTACCCATAATATTTTTGAACACAAACTTTTTTTTGCCCGTAGAATCAAAGTTGGATGTCTCCAAACACTGGTTTTATAACAACCATGCAATCACACTTCCCTTCTTTTTTGCAAAATGCAACTAGTTTTAAATGAAATTCAAAAGTATATCTGAAATGAACATCATGAGATCTCCCAGTTCACATGGGGTGCTTCTGGAAATCTGTCCTGCTAAACATATACAGGCTTTGAAGACCTGCCAGTTTGTTGTTACCAAACGTGATTTAGAGAGCAACATCTGGCAACAGAGTAGGATCACGTAATTAATTTTTTAAAATTATCTCAATTGTTTGAATGATCACAATTCAGCTCAGGAACGGTGCTGATGTTGCTATAGACTACATCATGGCTATAATAATGCAGCACAGCAAAAGCAGCACTCACTCCACAGTGGGCACATCAGCATAAGAGCCCTTTCAAGAAAGCACAGCCGAATGAAGTGGATTTCAGATCACACCACTTTTATATTAAATGGAGTCTGGAGCACCAATCATATGAACAGCGGTGGAAGAGACCGCTTTCCCTATTATCAGAATCAGAATTAGAAAACTTTATTGATCCCGGGGGAAACTGCTGAAACTGCTGACTGCACAGATGCAGAGACACAGAGACAAGAACAATATAAATAAATCCAACAAAACCTCTGTAGAAAACACTCAATATAAAACTATACAATATTCATAAATGCTAGGTATAAATAGTATAGATAAGTAACTTACAGTTGAGTGAATTACTAATAACTCAAATAGTGATTAAGTGTATATTATTGCACATAATAGAGCTCACTAGTATATACTCACTAGAGGTGGGTGATATATCGTTTTTATCGATTAATTAGAATTTACAGTTCAGGACGATGTGGTTTTATGAAAATCGTTTTTATTACTTATTTTACACTAAAGCAGAACTAATGCGACGCACCGCTCTACAATGGTAAATTAGTGCGCGGCACCCTATCATTGTAGTAGTGTTTGTGTCAAAGAAAGATCTTGCTAATGGAATTGGTTCGGTTTTGTGCCATCGGACACTGTCACGGCCTGGTCAGTGGCCGGATAGAGCCACTGCTTTCTGTTAATGTTTTTGGGTTTCCTCTGTTCATGTTTTGAGTACTTTTATTTTGAAAGCCCGTTCTGTTCTGTTCATGTGTCATGTGCTTTCGGTTCTCCAACTGTTTCCTGTTTGTGCTCCCCAACTGCATCGTGTTTCTCCCTGCCCAGTCCTGTGTATAAAAGTTTGTGTCTGTCAGTTATTCCTCATGTGTCCATCACCTCATATTCCTGCCTGTTTCCTGTCTGTTATCCTGTTTAAGCTCCTGGAGGCCTTCGCGCCTATTTGTTTTCTTTTGTGTTCTTTAATAAAACCCCCTGCATGGATCCCTGGCTTTCCATGTGCTCCATGCCTCGAGGTAGTCCCGAGTGCTGGCCTCGCGGCCAGCCTCGTGACAGACACAGACCAAATAAGCAGTGTAGCCAGTCTCTGCAGTGCTAGCGTTAGCCATGTTAGCTAGTGGTGCCGTTTTAGATACTGTGTAAAATGCCGGTAATAACATCTACTTGCAGGTTGTGCAGATCACTGTGCTGTTTGTCTGGTCTCAAGCAGGGCTGGACTGGGAATAAAAATCGGCCCGGACATTGTGAGCCTTAACCAGCCCACCAGGCTGTCGTTCCCGAGGGGGGGGCAGGTGCTGCTGACGGGACTCTGCGCCGGCCCAAATTTACCAATGGCCCAAAAGGCAAATGCTTAGTATGCCCAATGGCCAGTCCAGCACTGGTCTAGAGTGAAGTCTCTCCACACACATAATAATAAGGAAACTGCACATGATATTGCACATGATTACCATGAGCTAGAAGTACTACTAGAAGAGTGTATTCCATTTGCCATTCGCTTTGCTGGTATAAAACAAGCTCACAGTAGACACTTTCATGCTGTTGATTTTTCATGTTCATTGATACAGAGCGTGCACCAGACCAAAGTTTAACTAAGTTACATCCATGCCAAGAGTTAAACATGCTAATGCCAACCAAATTCAGAAGCACAGTAGAGCAGCACTGCCTGTTTGAAACCTCCAGTGCTCGGCGCATTCATAAAAACTGCTGCTTTGTGGTCAGACTCCTCCTTAATTAACAGAGAACTCAGTTCTGAAAACTGGTTTTAGGTCAGCAGATCTTTTCAGAGGTCTGCTGCAGTAGAGAAGGCGAGGGCAGAGGGGAAGAAAAGCTCGCTCCAGTGATTTATCATCAAGCTCCGTCATGCTTAAGAGATCCCAGAGAGAAGGGGCAAGCATGTAGCCAGTCTTCCCATCGATCCCAGCCTTCATCCTAACATCTGCAACACCTTTATTGACCCCCTTGTGAGAATTACGCTCAAAATAACACCTTGCACTCATACACTACGGCGACTTACCAGCATGGGTCGAGACGCATGTTTTGAATGGCTTTTTGTGCACAACCTGGTTGTGTGTCAGTCCGATCCAGCCAATATTAGTACCCCATATGAACTTGGGGAAGCTGAAGCAATGTTCCTCTGAAGAGGAAATTAATCCCTGAAACATCTCCAGTACGAGAATGAATTGAGATAATACAATTCCCCACTCTAACTTCCAATGCAGGTGAATCAAGACAGGTTTGTTGTCTGAGATCTGAGGTTTGGCACTAGAGCTATGAGCAGAGGTGGACAAAGTACTCACATTCATTACTTAAGTGAAAGTACAGAAACCACTGGTCAAATGTTACTTCAGTGCAAGTCAAGGATGTGCAGTCCAAATTTTACTTAACTAGTTGAAGTACTGAAGTACTTGCTTTTAAAAATACTTAAGTATTAAGCATTGTTGCATTATTGGCACAACACATCGAGCTTGTAGAACGTCCAGAATAAGGAACTGGTCAAATGCTACAGAATAACAACACAAGTCATTTTTTTTATTTAAAATTGTAATTACCCCCATGAAACAGCATGGTATGTGTTCTTACACAATGTACCATGTAGGCCTATATGTATGTAATGTGCATCTTAATCAAGCTGAGATCGAAACTGCTATAAATGCAAATTAGTATGTAAAAAAGAACATGAAAGAAGGGAGTGCCTTGCATGAGGACGCAACCACACACACACACACACAAATAGACTAATTACATGTCCAGTACGTGTGTTTTGAGTTATGGAGACTGTGCTTTTTAGTTTAGAGTAGAGATAAGTGTGTGCGCGTGAGAGTGTGTGCGTGAGAGAGTGCATGTGAGAGTGTGTGCATGAGAGAGTGCATGTGAGAAAATGTGTGTGAGAGAGTGTGCGTGAGAGTGTGTGTGAGTGTGTGTAAGAGTGTGTGCATGAGAGAGTGTGTGTGAGTGTGCGTAAGACAGTGTGTGAGAGTGTGCGTAAGAGTGTGTGCGTGAGAGAGTGCATGTGAGAGCGTGTGCGTGAGAGAGTGTGTGTGAGACTGTGCGTGAGAGAGTGTGTGTGAGAGAGTGCATGTGAGAGTGTGTGCGTGAGAGAGTGTGTGAGTGACAGAGAGACAGAGCGTGTGTTATGGGATCTTACGCAGCCATGTAGCAAGAAACTCACTTGTGTCAAATGTTGGCACTTATTGAGGACATATACAGGGATTATGAACGGTAAGGAGTTGGGTTTTTCTATCTCTAATGAAGTTGTGTTAACTCTGTTGAACTAAATGCTATATATGTCCACACCGTGCCGTGAAGAGCTAACCATTAAAGGCTAAATACATGCATGTTTCTTCGTAATGCTAAGATAAAAACGTGCTTCTGGGGATTATTTAGCCCTTCATTTGGACTACCTCTGTTATCTCAGTATCCCGTTGATGTACAGAATCATACACATATGATCAGAATCAGATGACCTTGAACTAAATAGGTATAATAGTATATTATAAAATATTATAATTGTATATTATAAAAAAGTATTTTTGCGCAAAAAACTAAAAGTACGAAACTGCACAAGAACAGTACAGCTTGCTATAATAGTACTTGGATTGTATTCACATTTTTGTCCATTTGATATATTTGCACCAAACTATCACTTTAAAGCTGTACACCAAAGCAGCAAGAATGAAATCTGCATTAGGGACATGTGTCAGAGTAAGAATGCTTGGATCAGCTCCTCGGCATGCATGTAATGGCATTTGTGATGATAGGAAAGGCAGAAACTGATCTTACGTCAGCAGTCTGCACAACCCCAGAGTGCTATAAAACCTCGCAGAATGCAGGTATATATATTGTACTCAATACCCAGAGGAAACAAACCTGGGTCTGGATGTATTAAGAGGAAGAATGCTATTCGAGGAGCAGTTCCCTGAAGTCTATATTACAGTAATAAGATCAGAGCAACTGATCCTAGATCAGAACTGTTTCCACAAACCTAGTGGAGACTCTATTATTACACAAAATGTTTAATACCATGGAATCTATACTATTTTTCACACCACTGTGATATCACTGATGAGTTCAATCCAGATGTAACAGATTATGTCTACCCTTGTGACAGTACTCGAGTACATTTTTCTTATAAAACAGCACTTGTTTGAGTAGAATTACATCATAGTACTTTAACTTGAGCTGATTTCTAATGAAGTAGCCCTACTTTATTTCATTTTCTAATTTTTAATAATTGTGAAATCAAATGTGTGTTTCCGCTTGTAATTCGATTACAAGAAAGCCCATTTCAATTTTACAGCATGCGGTTTTGAAAGGCAATCAAAGCACAGCAGTGTGCGGCTCTTAACTACTGCAGTTCAGCTCAGAGATGCTAGTATTAGTGGGGGGAAAAGCTTTACAACTCAACTTCCATTCTGAGGAAGCATGCAGACAGTTAGCTGACTGGGAATTTAATCTAAGATAAACAGATGATGTGTTCTTTCATGACATTCTTCTTAATTTGTTGTATTAAAACAAGTGTGGTGAACCGTTTTTAAACTTGTTCTGGCCACAGTCAGCACCGCCATTCTCTGGGTAATGAATTTCAACCCTGACTGGCTGGAGCATTTTCTAAGGAGAGGGAAGAAGCATATAAGATACCAACATTTGAACTGTTATGTCACGGTTTTCAGTTCTTTTACCTTGTTTTCTCTTCATGGTTTTGAGGACTTTTATTTTGATTCATGTTCTGTTCTGCTTGTATCGCGCGTTTTCTGTTATCACCTGTTTGTGTTCTGGTTTCATGTTTAGTGCTTGTCACGTGTTCTTGTGTTTCATCTGCCTTATGTTTCGTTCTGATTGTATCTTGTATTGAAGTCCTGTTTTGTGTTACACACACAATGTGTCCATCGTCTTTGACCGACTTTGAGCACCTTGTTTTGTCACGTTGATGCCTAGTTTTCCCTGCCAGTATCTCGTTCACGTTCCTGACGGCCCTTGTGCCTATTTCTGTTGTTTTTCTTTAATAAACATATCTGCATGGATCTCTGCTTCCCTGCCTGTTCCATGCCCCGAGGACGCTCATGGTCGTGGGCTTGCGCCCCCAACCCTGACATGTTATTATAAAATTTACAAAAAATATTTTTATGAATCCAAAGTATCATTTCCATGAAACTGAGAAAAAAATTTTCCATGAAAAAATTATATTTGTTGTGTGCTGCTAGTTCATTTGACCGAGATTTTGCACAGCTGTGAAATTTGTCTAACCTGTTACTGGGTTTTTGTGGGGATGGAGCATGGGTGGTCAATTCTGGTCAAATACGCTTCACTCTGCTGCTTTATTAAAAAAAAAAAGGCCTGGATAGATTTCTTTAGTGGAACTGATGAATTCAAGCAGGCATTCCAGTTCACAGCCCTGGAATGCACTTTAATGGACTGCTTCCCACATACTAGAACACCTAATTCATCTGCTAATTATCAAGTCCTTGGTGAGCTGAATCAGGTGCTGAAGCGCCAAACTAAATTATGAGGTGCTGTGGCCGGGACTGGAGGTGAGGAACATTAGCCAATACTGTGAATTTGTGATGTTTTGCCACAGTTTTCTCCACTATTTGATATTTAATTACACACGAATAAAGGTTTGGTCCACGCTGTCCCCCGTTAGATCCAGATTTTAAAGAGCATGTGTAAAGTAGGGATCTGATTCTGTATCAGACATTATGAACCTGCAGCATTTCGCACAGTACACATTAACATGATTCACTGATTGTACCCTCTGTAGCTGCGAAAACGACACTATTTTCCGAGTTAATGCCACGCTGTCATTAGCAAAAAAATGTTAGTATTTAGGTTGCAATCATATGTCTATTCTCTCTCTACACTCTACAGAAAAAAAATGACTTGGTGGAACCAGAATGAATGAAATAATGTGGAAATATCAGTGCATAATTCAGACACATAGAATATTTAGCAAAAACTGGACAGACAGAGGGGGGCAGATAGAGAGAAAGAGAGAGAGACAGATGGAGAGAGAGAGAGAGAGAGAGAGAAAGAGAGAGAGACAGATGGAGAGGGAGAGAAAGAGACAGAGAGAGAGGCAGACAGGTAGAGTGGGAGAGAGAAAGAGAGAGAGAGAGAGAGGGAGAGAGAGAGAGAGAGAGAGAGGGACAGAAAGAGACAGAGA
>JBBPCW010000084.1:17899687-17913360 GCA_037974425.1 Phenacogrammus interruptus | reverse complement strand
ATACATATACGTATATTTATCTGCCGCTCCTTAAAGGCCGGGCCGTGAACATAGTTTCTGATATTAAACCGGTCCGTAACCAAATAAAGGTTGGGTACCACTGCTTTACATTGTGACCTACTTAAGACATAAAACCTTAATATCTCACGTAGTGCTTTTTCATTTTACATACTATGTTGATCCTAGAGGACATTACTTGATTCTTAACCCATTCATGCGAGTGAAATGGCGGGCAGTGCCCAGGGAGCAGTCTGTCCTGGGATTGGAATCCACCACCTTCCGATCACAGGGGCAACTTCCTAACCACAGGCCGCCAGCCGCCCCATGGGTAGAAATGTCTTGAAATAGGTACCATTACAAGACATTCTACCCAAAGCCACTGTCCTAGATAGATGACTCATACTACTATGAGCCAATTCCCACCTACTTTTAAACACTGTGATGCATGATATGATAACTAGAAAGAATTTTGTTTAAGATTACTTGATTTGATCTGATTGGTTGCCAGTTTGCATATTCTCCTACTACTACTACTACTGCTACACCTATTTATGTAGCCATATGGTGTCTTTACACACATGGATTTATGTGGTTTGTTGTTTATAGTTTTAGAACGTTTGCAGTAAGCATTACATAGAGATGCATGATCGGAATCCGCAAAAGAAGATTCATTTCTCGAGCCTCATTCGACAGTTTTCCGGTTGATTGTTTTGATTTCAGCTGATCTGTATTGCAGTTTTTTTTTAGGTAAATTACTAGATCCTGTTCATGCGGCTGCACCTGTGTCAAAATGTCAAAGCATAATGCTAAGTGTGCGTGACTCATTTCTGATGGAACTCTTTATTGGCCTCATGGGAATGATAGCATTTAAATGGGAAAGATTTTTCCTTTAATTATTTCAAATGTCAGATCATGTTATTTATAGATGTGTCTGGCTGTTAGAAAGCACTGCAATGTGGTAAATGTGTTTTGTGTGTTGTTTTAGCCCACACAGTGTGAGCTAAGGCTAATTAAAATTTGACTATGGGCCAGTTTGCTTGTTAAGAAATCAAATTTGGTTCACAGAAATTCATGAACTTCTCATCTGTGTACATCTTTCAGGTCCACTTTTCTCAAAATAACAGAAAGTAATTAGAGACTTTGATTACTAATAATTCTCAGTGGCTGCTCAGTTATACCCATTATTTGACGTTGTAATGGTGGACAAGAGGTGCACTGTCTTAGGTGTTTTTCTTTTTCTTTCTCCTTATAATAATAATAATAATAATAATAATAATAATAAAAATCATCATCGTTGTTGCTTATTAGTAGTTGTAGTAGTATAGTATGGAAAATATAGTAGTATAGTATAGTATAGTGTAGTGTATTAGAAATAATAATACTATAATAGTATATTATTGTTAAAAACTGATACTAAAAAGCAGGGCATGTCTTTTCTTAGTACCGTTCCTTTCTAATTGTCTCCTAATTTTTCTCATTTTTTTTCTCTTCCCCATTCTCTCTTGTGTCTTCAAAGGAACAACCCCCAGCTCCCCCATCAACCTCCCCAAATCCCCCACCTTCCCCTCATCCTCCAGCTCGTGGCCAGACGAGTGCTCCATCTGCTACGAGAACGCGGTGGACACGGTCATCTACGCCTGCGGTCACATGTGTCTGTGCTACACCTGCGGCCTGCGCCTCAAAAAGATGTCCAACGCCTGCTGTCCAATCTGTAGGAGGGCTATTAAAGACATTATAAAGACCTACCGGAGCACATAGGGGGGCTTGGCCCCCCTCCCTTCGCTAATTTACAGAGTCCCATAAGGGCCGTAAAACAAAGAGACCCTCATACGCGGGGAAGGAGGCGTCACACTGCAGGGACCTCTTCTCTGATACTGCATGGGCTTTCTGTTCCCATGGTGATGACTTTTGAACCTTGAACCGCGACGGCTCAGGCATCCATGCGCAAAAAAAAGGTCTCTGGTGTCTCATGCGCGAGCCTTTGTTGCTACGGTAACCAGTCGAGTCGCTACTCAGGACAGGAGGCCGAGATTCTGACTAAAGCTTTCCACACGTAAGGAAAAGGAAACAGAAATCGTGTAAATAACCTCAGACAATTCAGGAAGCTTCAGACAATGCTCAGGAGACGTCCAAGCGCCAAGCGTCTCCACTTTGCTTTCGTTTTCCCCTCTTATTCGAGCCATACGAGAGACTCTGCAAGTCTTGTCCATTTGCGTAAGGCACAAAGTTCTCTTTAGCTGGAAGCCGTATTTAATGTTAGATGACGGATTTAGGGAATAAGTGTTATTTTTCTTCAGCATGTCGTCTGTCCTCAAAACCGAGATGCTTTTTCCATCAAATGACACGTTTCAGGGTCACAATTTTTGTCTGTGTGCAGCTGAGACAAAGTAAGAGATAAAAAAAAAAACAAAACAACAACACAACACATGTAGAGTACATGCTAGCCTTGTGTTAGACTTAGTGCTTAAGCTACTTCTCCGGATAGCTCGCTGTTGCTACACACTCCGAAGTGGAGTGGATTTGGTGCAAGGACCTTCAAGGACTGATGACAGTGCGATGTGGTGTTAAGCAATGTAATCTGAAGCCTCAGTTGTCATTTGTGGAGTCAGCGTTGTGCTAGAGCTGGAAACATGTGATGCAAAGTTGCACAGAATCTGGGAAGCAACATGTAATTTGACTCAATGTCTAGAAACCCCAGCAGCTGAACAGTCCCATCAGAAACACAAAGTTTAATTACACAGACCCCATATGCGAGGGACCAGAAGCCGCATGGCCGCTCTGGGGAGAAAAACAGCATAATGGATCTTTCAAATGTAATTTGATTTCAGGCCAATCCAGGACGCTGCAATCCAAAGCTGAATTCACTGCGAACTCTTGTCCGTTTGAAAAAGTCAAGCGTTCAAAACAGCCTCTCGAAGCACGCCACGCATGCAATCTCCATGGAGACCAGAATCTTGGGCGAAATAACATAGCCTTGAGGCATTAAACAATGAAGGGATCATTTGTTGCAAGAGGCTATTTGATTTGCAATGTTAGCCCTCCTTTATTCAAGGCCAAATATGGCATGTTGCTAGATAATAACCACTCAAGGGCACTGAAATTGGACTTGCTGTGAGGGGCAGGAAAGAAAAAAATCGTATTGACGCCACCTTTTTTGCCCCGCAGGTGGTGAAAAGATAAAAGAGGAGGGTCAAAATGATTGAATGAGTCAATTACAATGACTCACTTTAGCCCGGTCTTTAAATAGGAGCTGACCGACGAATCGCAAACTATGACCGTTGCAGTCTCCCGACGAAAGCCCGAACGGAAGGATTTTAGAAAGTGCTTTTGCCTTAAGAATACGGGATGAAATTGATTGGTTTTAGCCATAGACTTAACAGTCAGAGATGATGAATCGATGATGTCATGAGGATAGAGCGTCCGTCGCTTGTCTTTCTGGGTAAATGTGGTTTTATATACATTCAACATGAGTTGGGTCGGTTCAGCATCCATTTGAATGAAAGAACGTACGGCTTTTGTTACAATATTAAATCAATTACATTCATATGAAAATGTATTGAAAGCCTGTTAGGTTCGTCCATAAAGTTCAGCTAATGACAGCTGCAAAATTAGCACCTCATGACTATCACCTATACCTGTATACTGGTACTGATGTGAACAATGCTGTTTTTCAGTTTTAACAGTATAGATAGACAACGAGCATTTTACACTATGTGGACAAAAGTATTGGGACGTTTTTCATTGTTTGGGTAGTGAAGGGTGGAGGTAGCTCAGTGGGTAGGATACTTGCATCCAGACCAAGAGGTCATGGGTTCGAATCCTACCTTCAGCACCACCACTGGGTCCCTGAGCAAGACCCTTAACCCCATGTTGCTCCAGGGAGAGACTGCCCCCTGTAGTTAGGGAATGGAAGTCGCTTTGGATAAAAGCGCCTGATGATGCCGAAAACGTAAATGTAAATGAAGGACAATCTTCATGCTTCGGCTGACCAAGACATTTTGGACAATGCTATGCTTCCAAATTTTTGGCTGGCCTTTGTACTTATCAGTTTGGGGAAGGTCTTTTTCTATTCAAGCATGACTGTGCCCCAGTGCACAAAGCAACATCAGTTGGATGAGTTTGGTGTGGAAGAACTTGACTGTCCCACACAGAGCCCTGACCTCAACCCATCCAACACCATTTGAGAACGGGAAAGGAGATGTCCAACATCTTGTCCAAGATGCCTGACCTTATAAATGCTCTACATAATGAATGGGCACAAATGCCCACAGAAACGCCACAATCTTGAGGAAAGCCTTTTAAGAAGGCGGGACCAACTCTGTATTAAAGTCTATGTATTTGGATGCAATGTCATTAAAGTCCCTGCTGGTATGATGGTCAGGCGTCCCAATACTTTTGCTCATATAGTGTCTTCTACAAGCTCTAACCTTTCTATTTCATGCTTTCTATTCCATAAAATAGGGGACGTTGATGTTTTCCCCATTAATTCATATAGATTTGATAGAAGAAAACAAAACAAGCTTTTTACTGGCATAGAATACGACTGTGTTTATTCATTATACTGATACAAATATCACCTGACGCCATCATATGAATATATTTTTGAAAAACGATTTGAATTTGATCGATGCCTCCCAGGACCAGTTTCTATTTTCGACCTAGGAAAGACTGTGTGAATCATTTGTGACGATTGGGGCTCTAATCTATGCTGCTAAAGCATTAGCCAGCTCTTTTACAGGCAATGCGGAAAAAAAAAACAATGACGTGCGTCGTACATTGTCGGTCTCGTACACTTCACTGCTGCTGTCGCAAGAAAATATTGGCAGGTTTTTTTTTTTTGTTTTTGTATATAAATTTGAAAGCTGGATGTCCTTCTTATGTATTTCTAGGCTCTAGTGAAAACTCAGCTCACGTTTTTGTTTGGTTTTTCTTGTGATAACTAGGTGGATACGGTGGAAAGCCCAGTCGTTTCTTCTGCTCTGATGAAAATATGTGTTCATGACAGCAGTACACCGTCGCTTGAAGTGGTTATTCACTTTTGAATGTTAATTTAATGTTACCTGGTAATAACCTGAACTTCTAGAATAGCAGTATCCAAGGTGTTTCTTTAAGGCTTCGATCGATAATCATGATTGTATTTTGTTATTGTGTTCCTCTCTGGGTTTACACCGCCATGTATTTCTTTGAAAACGAAAGAGGAAGATGGCTATCTAGTACCCGCGAGCTCTACTGTGCAGTATATCTAAATGGGGCTTTGCAGTAAACAACCACGCGGAAGCGCCTCCTGGGTACAAGATAAGCACGAGCTTATGATAATGTACAATCCCTTTAGTTTCAGGTTGCTTTTGTAATTTCCTCCTCGAGTGCCCAGCCCTGTTTTGAAAATCCTTTTAGAGCTTGTGGGCGATGTTTTTACGATCTGATTAGTTTAGGCCTCACCAGAGTAGCCGTTTCTTAAAGCGTAAAGCTTGAAGCAATAGCGATTCCACAAAAACGTGGAGGAATTCGGTCTCGGAAGAGAGTAATCAGGTCATATGAACAACTTGATAATCAATCGCTCTTTTTTATGTTCAGTGGAACTACCACCACCCTCCCCATCTTCTGCACAGCCTATGGCATTTAAAGGCAATTTTTATGTTTTTTCAGTCACTTTATAAAGTCTTTGATTGTACATTTCTTAAAAAAAAAAAAAAAATCCCTCATCCCGGGGAGATGTAGCACCTTTATGAGGGTGTTCTGACCAAATTGTTAATCCAATACGGAAGAAGTGTGTCCCAAAACAAAATAATATATAAAAGATTTAACGAACTAGCTGTAAAAAAAAAAGAAGGATGGTTTATTTTGCGATAGAGCTTTCCCCTTTATCCTGTATAATACTGAATTTTGCAGTTGTCCAAAGCAGAACTATCTTGTATAGTCTAGTTTTTCATACGTACAGTAAATACATTGGAATTTTTTCTTAATTTCCTGCTTTGTTTAGTTGTACCGAGGACCTATATAAGGACGCACAGTCCCAAACACACTTCAGCTGGCTCTGCTTCTGATTGTCGTCGACCCTGTAATGTACTTTATTTATGTAAGTGTTGATCGTTTAGAATATATGGTACAGATAAAAACCTCTAGCGTCGAAAAGTTCTGTTTTTTTGTAAGCAGGAACAGCTTTCGGGCCATTTTTTTTTTATGCAACATGGCAATGATTTTGAAGGGCACATTAGTTGGTTATTTATTCCAGGTTGTAAAACAAACAACAGCCTAAATGACTCTCGAGCTATTTTGTCATAATGAAACTTCAAAACCACTTGTTCATTTGAGCACTAAAAGCTTTTATCGATCCATTTACACACGTAACTATGTTACATCCATGTTCTGTTCACTTCCGTGCCCATTGGTGAACAATGGGACCAAACAGATGAATCACACTGCTGCGATTGCCCACTTTCCAGTGACCAATGCATCACTGATTCACCGAAACGCTCAATCAGTCAATTAGAGCAAGTTTGGGTGGCGTGGGAACGCAATTTTTCCATCGTGGAAATGTCCGGCGTGTTTATTTTCAAGCTAGTTTTGCAGTCAGTGACTGGTTTGTAAGCATTGTTTAGTGTGAGTCATAAAATGATTGTGTCAATAAACTTTCCAAATGTGTTTCAGCTACGCCGCGTTCCTCTCTTCTTTCATCCGCTGCTCACTGGAACTGTTTTGGATTTCATAAAAAGGTATTTTTGATGGATTGTTATCTAAAATCATATTACGACTGCATTGCATATTAAGACTAATACTAAATAGAACTTACACCCATTTCAATAGTACATAGTTGGTATCCAATGCTTATTCAGGAGAGCTGATGTTTTACATGCTCTTAGCACTGTGACCCTTTTGGTGTCTCATCTAGAATCAGTTTTAATCACCAGACAACTTCATAAAGCCACGAAGCCACATTAGTGCTGAGGACTAATTATAGACTCTCTGCCCTCTGAACTGATCTGTAATCATTTTTGCCCCCTCAAACGTGATCTCTGCTCGGAGAGTTGACCTGAATGAGTGGTTGAAGGCGTTGAAAGTGTAAGTGGAGTCAGTGATATACAACCAAATGGTGGACCTCATTAAACTGTAGGGCACGTGTGCGTCAATCTGCCTTCGATGGCTTAATAACTGCTCAGTTTGGAGAGACTGGACTTAAACTGGGCCTTTATAGTCACGTCTGAGCACACCACAGCACAGCACAGCACACAGTGTGAACAGCGTGAAATTCTCTCTCTGCATTTAACCCGTTCACCAAGTGAAGCAGTGGGCAGCCAGCATCACAGCAGCCGGGGAGCAGTGTGCGGGGATGGTACCTTGTTCAAGGGAACCTCAGTGCTGCCACAAGCCCACAACCTTCTGATCGCAGGGGCAACTCCCTAAACGTCAGACCACCCAAGCCCTGGAGATGGTACCAATCTGTGTTAATGAGTGTTTCCACAAAAAAAGGAAAGAATAGATCCTATCTGATCCTGTAGCACACAGTATGAGGTCTTGCTTTTAACTGTGTATTTCTTTTTGAGGGGTGATGGACTGTTTTGAGTAGTTTGAATCCAACTTTTATGATATAGCTTGATTTAAAATCAGCACATGTAGTTTTTAATATCAGTCTAGGTGTCACAGAAGATATAGTGGTATCATGCAATCTCTAGTGAGGCTACATAATTGCGACTCTACTCTCAGGCATGCTTGGATTACTGTCGCAGGCTGATTGAAGCCACAGTTGTCAGGTTGTCAAGGTTCTACTGCCCCCTAGTGTAGAGAAATATATATTTTTAAATGTCTCCCTTTTTTCCAAACGTGCTTAATGACTCGTGTGGGTGTTTGGGGTTTATCGGGATGAAAATTTGCTGATGCATGATTACTGCCATACGATCGTGCACAATGGAAACCTCAAAAATACACATCATCATAAACAGAGTAGCATTAGTTAGATTTTTTGTAAAAGTGAAATCTCTAAAACGCGCTGACAATCTGCCGTCCCGAGCAAAACAATCTGCAGCTAATAAATCATTCAGAGGATTCCGGCTGCCACCGTTCTATGTTATATTCTTCCTTTAAATCTCGTACAGCAAACCGAACCCGTGGCTCACATTCATCTCCATCAGTTCTGCGTTTCCACGCGTCGTCCTGCACAATTTACCTGAAGCACTGCTGTCCAAACACATACATCTATATTATTTGACTGTGTCATCTCTTATAAATAAAGATAAAGGATCCAGTCAGAGCCTCTTTTTTAAGTGTATTAGTCCATCAATGCTTGGGTGGTCTCCACAATACAGATAAACACATGACTGAGATGAAAGAACAAGAACGATACACTTTATTGTGTTTTTTTTTTCTTTAAGGGCGATGCAAGATACAATGTCAACATGAACAAGATACAAAAAAGATAAAAACACAGAACAAAACAAAAATACGTAAAAGAAATACATAAAAATTATATTTGTTTTTTTTGTTTGTTTTTATTTAATTTTTTTTTGTTTGCTTGTTTTTTTCGGAGAGAAGTTTTGTGCTCCAGGACTCTGCATAGGATGATTCGGATGGAAAGCAGTTTCACAAATTGCCAAAATAAAATGGTCGTCATCTTCGAAAGCTGTACTATGTGTACCTTAGAAAATAGGAGTTGGTAAATCAAGCATTCGGGTTCATGAAGAAATGAAAGATGATTTGCATTTGAGTAGCAGAGTAAAAAAGAGCTTTAGCACCACTGTCATTCCGACGGCTGCATTCTTCAAAAGGTTCTGGATTTCCAGCGTATGTTCATTTAGACCTACAACCTCCCGGGAGACTCTCAAAAACTGTCTAAATAAAAGCCTGTGACTGTCTAATGGAAACAGCGCCCCCCGTATTCTCATTCACTTCTCCTAGACATGAGCCCTCTTTCAAACCAGGCTGAGACAAAGTTCTTTCTTCTGAAATCTGGTCTTGTGTGTGCAGAAGCACCAAATGGACAAAAGTATTGGGACACCAGACTATTACACCAACAGGGCCTTCAAAAACATTGCATGTAAATACATAGACTAATATAAAGTTGGTCCCCCTTTACAGCTATAACAGCTTCTACTCTTCTTGGATAGGTTTCCACAAGGTTTTGGAGTTTCTGTGGGAATTTGTGCTGTAGATTATTTATGAGAACACACACTAATGTTGGACGAGAAGTCTTGGCTCAAAATCTCCGTTCCAGTTCATACCAAAGATTTTGCATGGTGGTTGAGGTCAGGGGGCTCTGTGTGGGCCAGTCAAGTTGTTCCTTTATAGATCTTGCTTTGTGCACTGAGACCAAACTGTGTCCACAAAGTTGGAAGCATTCAATTGAACAAAATATCTTGGTCGGCAAATCCTCGAAAAAACAGGTGTGTCCCAATATTTTTGGCCATTTAGTGTACTTTCCTCCTTCATCTCCTGAATTGCTTTCAATTAAATACCTGTTAATCTACACTTTTCTTCTTGGGAGAAAGCATTTAGAAATGAGAATAAATGCTTTCCCGAGACAAAAAAGTCTTTACACATTTCTCCTGTCAGTCAGACCCAGTAAAAAAAAAAAGTGTCGTTTTGACATTTGTAAAAGAAGAAGGTATAATAGAGCCACCCTTTTCAAATGGCTAGTTGAGAAGGACGCAAGCAAGGGAGGCGACCGTTGGAGAAGCTGATTAGCGGATCCAGCTTTGAATGGCGTGTTTATAGCTGACACGGAGGCACTCAACGCAACACCCCGGCGGTCGGCGGCTTTTCAGGAGAGCCGTTGTGCTCCGGCGGCTGTTAATTAACACGACAAACTCAGTAATTAGAACAGAGAGTCAAGCAGCGACAGAGCTAGCAAACAGCGAGACATTAGTGAGGCCCAGCATGTTCATGAAGGAGAGCAGAAAAATCACAGCAGCAGCCCGCCAGCACCCTGTAGCTTTCGCATCCAGTTCCATCACGTCTTCCCACCTCACCCCCCGCGCTAAATAAAACCAAAAGTGAACTATAAACCTACCAGAATTCCTCAAAAACACTTCATGCATCTCACCAGACCACACATACGGCTAGCTTTCTCTACATCACCTCTTCACCAAAGACTCGAGTCAGGTCAGCTCTTTCTATGTACAGCAGTCATGCTATCAAAGCTGAGGGCATGATTTGGATTGAGACTAATGTGTTGGTTACCATAACAACACGTAGCTTGTATCAGTATAACAGCTAAGTAGCTTGGAGGCTATTTTTCAGCTGTCTGGACAAAGTTTGGGATTTCCAAATGTTTTATTTAATCCAATGATAAAAGTTATCAATTTGAGATGCACCAATGCAGGAATTGTGAGCAGATAAATAAATATTCAGACAATAGCGTCTACCTTTAGCATTACAGAAACGTATACCATGCATTCACCTAAAGAATGTAGTAAAATGGACAAAAGTATTGAGACAAGAATCGGCTAAAAGTTCGGCCCAAATATAATCAAATACTGCTCAAACTTCTGTCCGATGTTGATATTAAGCAATTCTATGAAGATATGTGGCTGAAGTATTCTCCACCTCTATTAATAATAGTTAATAATTTAGTTACCTAACTTAACTTAGTTAATAACTTTAGACAAAAACAGACCTTAGACTAAAACCACGCCATGCCCTGAACCTGCAGGTCTAAAACTGCTGCTGGCCTGCAAAAGGCCTGTGTGGAAATGGACTTGGCTACACTCTGCAGCAGTCTGTCCACAGTTCAAGTCCACAGGCCTCCACCGGATAGACTTTTTGCGTTAAGCCATCATTTAAATTCAGGATAGAAACCCCTGAAGAGCTGTAATTAATTGACTGGTTTTGCTAATGCGATTTCACAGTGGCACGCCGTGCCTGCAGTGCTGCAAACTTCTCCGTCTTAATGAAGGGAGTGGAGCGGAATACCAAAAGTCCCTCAGTGCCAGACATTATGATCTACCAAAGCAGGAGCAATAAGCGGTTTGTTTTCAGCAGCGCTGTAGCCCGAGGCAGAGCTTTACATGGAGCTTCAGCTGAAGGCACAGATGAGCTGTCATCAAGTTTGCACCTTTTTTTTCTTCAACTACAACCGATTCACTCTCAGACCTTGAACTGAGCACCAATTATCAAAGAGGCCTGGCCTTCCCGCTCCTCTCCTGGAGTTTTCTTTCACTTCGGCACTTGTCAAACTCGACTGCAAACACACTGGAACAAGTCCATTACAGCTGTCCAGTCGGATCTAGTGTTACCTGACCGAGTCCCAACACGCTCCGCGCATGACTGACACACACTCCTACCATCGACTTTCTCTCGCCACCTTCTTACGACCCCACTGACATGCGAACCATCTCTACGCACACTCACGCAGCCACACACACACACACACACACATTCACACACTTCAACAAACCCTGCCTTGTTTCCCTCACAATCTGTTCTGCTCCTTCCAAAGCTGGTGCTGTAAAAAAAAAAGTGTTTTTACAAAAGTATTAGTGCTGACTGCGATCACAGGCAAGGAATCTGATCTTAATCCGATGCAACATCTTGCCTGAGGCACAGAATGGACAAAAGAAGAAGAAAACACTCAGCTTGTAAGAGCGGCTAGCGAGCTGGAATTTCTGTCTCAGGTATTCGAGAAACATGCCAGAAGAATACACCAGAATCAGAAGACATCTGCTGTTGGATTTGGGGAAGAAGAAAAAAACATAGGAGGTCAGCAGTAAGAAGTAAAGAGGGGAGGGGGGAAGAGAAAAGTATAGCCTTAAACTATTCTAGGCTTCTGCTCGAGATTACTGGGCTTATGGTTAGCCATGCCTCAAAGACAGTCAATTTGTTCCAATGAAGAATGAGAGAGGAAAGGAGCACATGAGCAAGTGAGAGAGGGACAGAGAGAGAGAGAGGATCTATGTGCCGAGTGATCGCAGACAGCGGTGTTGCATCAGTTCGGTTTCACTTGGCCGACTTTTCAAATAGGGAAAGCTCAGAGTAACCGTGAGCGGCTTCCCTTGCAAGAACAAGAACATCTGAAAGACAGAAACTCTTCTCGGGAAAATCCTCTTCACTTTAAAGCAACAGATTATATCAAAATAAAAGGTGAAAGAGTGGGATTCTCTAGTTCTCCATAGCCAGGATTAAGGCTCTCTCACTGAGGGCATCCAAGTGAAGGTCTAGTGCATTTCGAGGTCCTCGCTGTCATAAGGTAACCTTACCACAGGCAGGACCATTTCATGACAGAAACTGCTTTTTTCCTCCTCTTAGATTTTTTTTTCTGTTTCTAAATTACAGAATATTTAATGACATCCTTTGCGATTTGATTTAGCAAGGAATATTGAAAACGGATCCCCTGGTTTACAATTGTAAAGACGAAGCTGACAAACGGAAGCCGGGGGGTGGTGGTGGTGGGTGGGGGGGTGTTTCTGTAATAGACAGCCACGAGGAGTGAAATATCCAACCTTTGGCAGAGTGGAGGAGGAGAAGTCCAACGTTTCACTTACCCCACCGGCACAGAAGGAAAGGAAAAATGGTGATGGCCTTATGACAGAATGTCAGAGAGCTTCAGGCATGGTCAGAGTCGACTGCTGCCATGGTGACAAGCCAACACAGCAGCAGCATCCCAGCGCTTTAGAGTCCTGGGAGGAGAGTTACAGATTGGTTGGCGCTGCACATCTGCAAGTGTGCATTTGTGAGGACCCTGTGTCCATATACTGTGGTATCACAACTTCAATAATATGATGACAGACCAAAATATCTGCTCGAAACATGGGAGAAAAAAAAAAAACATGACATGGTTGACGAAACCTTAGAAATTTGACAAGAAAAGATTTTGACATTAAAAAGAATGGGTCAAAAAAAACCCAAAAAACCCTTGACCCTTACGACTTCGCAGTTCCTTTATATTTGGTGCGATCCCTATTATTCTATTGCACATTTCCTCGTAAAATCTGTGTCATGTCGACATAACCCTCCTTCCATCAATCCACAACACAGGGAGCTGGCTGGAAGAAGGGTTACAGGAACACAAACTGGGATAAAGGAAATTAACACATTGTAATACTTTTGCTTTGACAAAAACAAAGTACAACAAAAAAAAGAAACAAAATAAAAGTTTGATGATACACAAGTACATAACACGAAGAAAAAAGGCCTAGCGCAACGTAATATTTCCCTTGTAAATTGCAGATGCAAAACAAGAACAAAGCTTTAAAATGTAAATGAAAGTTACTTGACAAAAGCAATATCCACTGAAAGCGCTGGAGTGAGTCGACACATTTCTATAACACCTTCGTCGAAGGGCAGGGAACGGGCAGAGCACTCGTATCCTTTTAAAAATTCACTTTTCAATTTAAAAGCCTCCCAACAAGACTGCCAGCCCATTATGGCATCTGGTGTAGAATTATTGCTGCGATGGCCAAAATCATCATCATTAACAACGAGGAAAACTACAATTACAACCACACGTATCCCTAGTAAGTAAATGTTGTTTTTTTTCCACCCACAGGTTCATCTAAGTTTAATGAAATTTATTATAATTTATTTATCCCAATAATAATTTTGATTGTCTGGCAACCCAGATGGAGGGAGGGAGTAGCAAAGAAACAAAAAAATTATATAATCTGGCATTACAGAAGGCTCAATAATGAGAGCGGAAGTGTCCATAGTTGCTAAAGGTGCAGCAATCAGCCTGGATGGTAAACAAA
>JBBPCW010000084.1:17316730-17328596 GCA_037974425.1 Phenacogrammus interruptus | reverse complement strand
TAACGTCACATTGAAACATACTGTTTCGTATACAAATGTATACTGTTCTTTTTAAATTATCACTATAAATCGGTTGGATAAATATCAGTATCATTACTTATGACCTTCTAAATTCTCTGACCTAAATATGGCATTTTAACTTATAAACTATTAGTAAACAGTTGACAATAAATTAATAATGTACTGCTAAATAGAGACCTCTTTTAAGCAAACTAAAATATGTGCTATTAATGTGTGTATAGGATGCATTAATAAGGTCCTTACTTATTAACTGTCTGTTGACTAATGAGTTTAATATTAATAATAATACTCGAAATGTCTTTATGTGAAATATTCACAGAATGTAAATGGGTATTATGTATGCAGTATTTCTGCTTTACTACTTTACGTTTCTCTGCAGGAGCCAGCATAGCTCAGAACAGCAGGATCCAGCGTTTGGAAGTCTACAGTAACGGTACACTCAAAATCCACAAGGTCCTCCCTCTGGACCAAGGCCAGTATCTCTGTAGCGTCCAGAACCAGTTTGGTGAAGACAAGGCCGTGGTCACTTTGGTAGTCTTAGCCGAACACCCTAGAATATTGCAGCCACGCTATAGAGACGCAACCACATACCTGGGAGATTCTGCTGAACTGGAGTGTCGTTCCCAGGGACTCCCTCCACCTCGGACGACCTGGGTGCTCCCTGACAGGGCAATGGTTCATATGGGTGTTTCCTCTAAACCCCGTGTCTCAGTTATATCCAATGGGACACTTCGAATTACCTCTGTCACTTACACGGACAGCGGAGTTTACAAGTGCATTGCTAGTAATGCCGCAGGTGCCGACACTATATCTGTCCGTCTGACAGTTTCTGCTTTACCGCCAGTAATTCAACAGCTGAGGCATGAAAATATTAGTCTCCCAGAGGGCACCACTGCCTACTTGAACTGTAGTTCCAGGGGTGCTCCTTCTCCAGCAACCAGCTGGACAACACCTGATGGCATGCAGCTCCGGCCTTCACAGTTTGCCAGCGGCCGCAATCTCTTTGTTTTCCCCAATGGGACCCTGTACATTCGAGGATTGGGTCCTGCAGATGCAGGGAAATACATATGCACAGCTACCAATACTGTTGGGATTTCTTCGAGAGCTGTTAGTTTGACCGTGAAAAACACTATTGCATCAGCCAGAGCCAGGATTACCTCCTCATCACCACAGAAGACAGATGTTGCCTATGGGGAAAGGCTGCAGCTGGACTGTGTTGCGTCTGGAGATCCGGATCCCAGAGTCATCTGGAGAACTCCTTCCAAAAAGCTTGTTGATGCTCATTACAGGTAATGTAAGCATACCATAAATGACACTTACACACACACACACACACACACACACACACACACACACACACACACACACACAGACATCCAGCATATAAACCTCCTCCCTTAACTGAATATATCCATTCAGTTAACATATACATAATCTGTTTAAACAAAAATGTGTTTATATTGACACATTTTACTGTGATTTAAGTATTATGTAAATGTCCATATTTTTTCATACCCTTATTTGATTTTTGAGGTTGTCTTAGACAATTCAGATTTTTTATATTGATCAAACAATAATGAAAAATAATTATAGTATATTTATTTAAAACTATTATATTTAGAGAAACAGTAAAGCCCACATTCGATTGTGAGTAAAATATAACAGTTATATGTAATAGAAATGTTTGTTGGTTTCTGAGATGGCTTGGACCAATCAGTTCTTTTAATTGTTTATGCTCTCATATGATCTTTCTTTCAGCTATGACTCAAGGATCAAGGTGTTTGCCAATGGGTCACTTACCATCCACCCTATGACAGAAAAAGATGAAGGCGATTATCTTTGTGTTGCACGTAACAAAATTGGAGATGATTACGTGCCCCTCAAGGTCATTGTCATGACAAAACCTGCCAAGATTGAACAGAGGACACAGGCCAACCAGAAGGTGATGTATGGGGGAGACTTGAAAGTCGATTGTGTGGCTTCAGGGCTTCCAAACCCAAAGATTCAGTGGGCTCTGCCAGATGGCACGATGGTCAATAACGTAATAAAATCTGGTGGCGGGCGCAGGCGCAGGTATGTGGTGTTTGACAATGGCACCCTCTTCTTCAATGATGTGGGCATGCACGAGGAAGGTGACTACACATGCTATGCTGAGAACCAGATTGGCAAGGATGAAATGAAAGTACATGTCAAAGTGGTAGCAGATGTCCCTGTGATTAGGAACAAAACCTATGAGGTTGTCCGTGTCATGTATGGAGAGTCGGCTTCATTGAAGTGCAGAGCCAAAGGAGAGCCAAACCCTCTCATACTATGGTTCTCCCCAACCAATAGAGCAATTCCTTCAGCCTCAGACAAGTATGCCATTCATAGTGATGGGACGCTGGTCATTCAGAATGTGCAGCGCTTTGATGGTGGAAACTACACTTGTCTGGCCAGGAACAGTGCAGGGCAAGATCGTAAAATGACCAAGCTGGAAATCTTGGTCTCCCCTCCTGCTATCAATGGATTGAGAGGCTCCACAAACTTTTTGAAAGTATCAGCAGTGAAGGATCAACAGAAACTCATACACTGTGAGGCTACAGGCATACCTGTTCCCCGTGTAATGTGGGTTCTCCCAGAGAACATTGTCCTCCCATCACCATACTACGGAAGCCGGATGACGGTTCATCGAAATGGCACTCTTGAAATCCGTTCTTTGAGGGCAACTGATGCAGCCCAGTTGACCTGTGTTGCTCGAAATGAAGGTGGAGAGGCAAGGCTTGTTGTTCATCTTGAGGTGACAGATGTTATACAGAAACCAAGGCTCAGGAGTCCAAAATCAGAGTCTCTCCTTCTCACCATAGGCAGGAGTATGACCCTTAACTGTTCTGTTGAGGGTTCCCCAGTCCCACAAGTGACCTGGATACCTCCTGGTGGCACTCCAATAATGAGTGGGTCGCAGTTTGGCAAGTTCTTCCACAAGTCTGATGGGACTTTGGTGATTAGCAACCCTGCTGTGTCGGAGGCGGGAACATACCACTGCTTAGGACGAAACGCCGGTGGCGTAGTTGAGAGGACTGTGGTGCTGATGCCAGGGCGGAAGCCAGAGATTAACAACAGGTACAACTCACCAGTTAGCATTGTGAATGGTGAAAGCCTGCAGTTGCACTGTGTGTCTACTAGTGACCTCGTCCGCATTACATGGACCTTGCCGAGTGGAGTGGTCCTGAACCAACCTCAGCGGGCAGGTCGTTATGCCGTTCTACCAAACGGAACACTTTCCATCCAGCAGGCTTCTGTGTACGACAGGGGCTCTTACACTTGCCGTGCCATTAATGAATACGGGAGCTCCTTGCTAACGATCCCGGTTATTATAATTGCATACCCACCACGGATTACCAGCAGCCCTGCTTCTTCCACGTATGCCCGAAGAGGAGTAGCTGTCCAGCTCAACTGTGCAGCTGTTGGTATCCCAAAGGCAGAGGTGGCATGGGAGACTCCTGACAGAACGAGGCTGGTCGCGAGTCCTCAGCCGCGGATGTATGGAAACAAGTACCTACACCCTCAGGGTTCCCTCATCATCCAAAACCCCATGCCGAAAGATGCAGGTTTCTACCGATGCACAGCCAGGAATGTGATAGGGGTTGATTCAAAGGGGACATACCTTCATGTCTACTAAACAGCAAGAAATCTGGTGTTTTCATTACATGCCCAAGGAACTGCGATGTCGAGCTAAGCCATAACTTTGCCTCTAAACTACTTGTCAATGTGAACATGGCTAGCTGTCATTCTATGACATTTGTACTGTGTCGTGTGCAAGTCTTAGCATTAATTTGGCTTATCAATTATGTCATTTACTGCAGACATCTGAAAAACAAATGAAGAGGTGCTATTTAAAACAGTGCATTAATAATGCAACCTATTAATATTTTAAATCATCCTCTTTTTTTCTGTTACAGACAATGACAGTTTGTCAAATTGTATAGATGAGAAAGACTATATATTTTTATTTAATCATGGAAAATAATCTGAGGTTGTTACTGACAGCTTCCATGGCAGACTATTGCAGATTTGTTTCAGGGATTATTAACCAAGACTCGTTATATCAGATAATGTTCATTCTGGTCAGGTGGAGAAAGAGCGTTGTGTTCTAATTTTTCACACTTTACTCGTGAAGACATAACCTTGGCTTGTCTTGTTACGCTCAAAGTACTTGGCAGTTGCATATAACTGATTTGGTGTTGGCTATGTGCTTGTCTTTGGATGGGGACATTTTTGGTCAGTTCTACACTTTTAACACACAATAGTTAGCCAAAACAATTCTCTAGACCTTTGAACACAGTACATAACTCAGGTGTGGAAGTGGCTGGAATAGGAATAGGAAACACACTTCAAACCCTGTTGAAAAGCTTACCAACACTTCATATACTCTAACATCGCATCTAAGACTGTTTTATATTTGCTGATAACATTTTTTAATTCAGTTTTCACCCAGAAACCTTCAGCAGAAGTATACTGTATATTGTTCAGGATTGCATATACTGCTTTCATCTCCAAGGAACTCCCATAGGAGGCCCGTATTTGTATTCCATGCTCTTGACTTAACTTATTTGTCTTTTGAAGACATGTATTGAGATGCTATTTTGACTATCTTTAATAAAAAGACGATGGAGAATATTTAGGGTTTTTTTTCTTCATTAGACCCTATTCAGTCTGTGAAATGTGATGTGACTGGAATGAGTCAAAAATACCTTTTACCTTTTTATAGACAGTCATTAACAATTGTTAAAATATTACCCAGACCACTTTCCAACGTTGGATTAATAAGAAATGGGCGAAGAATACAAGTGACTGCTCAGGGAATCTCTTGTCTGGGCACTTTTCCACTGTTGCTGGATTCCAGAAAATTAAAACATCTGGATTTTAAGAGGAAATCCTATTAGTTTTCCAGATTTACAAGAAAAAATATCCCATGTGACTTCCTGTAGTTTTTAGGAGCTGGAGGACTTCTGGATGCACTTATTTTTTAGGGATTTTTTTCCTAATATATATATAGAGAATATTGGTCTTCCAATGTTAAACATACATATCGAAATATGACACACAAAATTAGATTCCACTACAATTTATTTTTAAACCAGCAGCTTTATGAGTGAGGCAACCATTCCAGTCCAGTGTCTGTTAAACTCCTCCACAAACACCTCATTCTGCTTTATGGGGGACTGATCAGTGATCAGCTGAATCACATCTTATTTAATGAGGAAAAGTATAAAACACTGCTGTAATCGACTCTCTCCTCTCACACTGAGACCAGTTGGAGGTGAAACACTACTAGAAACTCCTCAAAGCTCATTATTGCCATTTTGTTTAAGAGAGAACCAGAGATTAGAGTTCTCTGAATTATTCAAGTTCTGTAAACAATCTGTTTATTTGGAAATTAGGAGAAATATTGTCAGTGATTCTTAAAATCAAAGGTAAAGCTCAATACTTGCTCCAGAAACTGATCATTGTTGCAGTGTTCTCAATTATTTTAGTTTATATGTAAAAAATTGTAACCACAGTTTCTTCTCCAGAGTACCTGGACCTGGGTGAATGTGTTTGTATCTTGTCACCATCTCAACTGACAGAAATTCGAGCTTCAGTTTTGACGCTGACCTACTGCAGTCCTAAGCTTTGAGGAATGGCATGCAAAGCTCATTTTCAGTCCAAATTAAGTGAGCTCTTATTTACTTCATCTAGTTCTTTCCACTTGGAAAATTCATGACGTGATGATGAACGAAGCACTGGTTTATTGCAGCTTTTCCAATGACCACAATTGAATACGCCTGGCTACATTTTAGATATACACCAAGCAACTACTGGGCAACTGCATCATTTAAAAGTGACAACTGTGAGAACCCATAGAGGAGATTTTCCAAATAGAGGTAACGAGGAAATGTCAGGAAAGGCATAATTTTTCCGAACTGGAATCAGGCCCAGGTACTCAGGGGCTCGAGCTCGACATCTTGGGCACACCTGGGTACTTTGGTCTGCCAGGACTATGATGAAGTGGTCATATTAAGATTGTATTTCCTGAATACTTCATTCCAGCTGTCTAGCTCTCTTCACCAAATTTCAAGATTTGTGATTTTGTGCTTCGTTTACAGTCGTTAATTTGATGAAATACTTTGATTGCATACAAATTATAATATTAAATACTTTAGATGATAAATGCTCTTGTTATTTTTAGCAGATTCTACAATGGATTCTCCAGTTGCCAGAAATGTGAAATATACAAAGACCCTTGGGAACTGTGTTGGATTGTAACTCTATTGTCAGAGACGTTAAAGGAAAATGTGCAATCAAGAAAGATTGAAAGGTGTATGGTTTTACTATTATTTCTATTTTTAGAGATTCTTATAAAGTCCATATATGTAAGCTTTATTTTCTTATAAAGCACACAAGAGAATTTAAGAATTCTTATCACCCTATTCATCAATAACTGTATAGAAAACTCAGAACTAAGAACTGCATGAGATGCACATTGAACTCATCCAGCATGTGTTTATGGAGCTCACTTTGTGCTCTGGGACACAGTCCTGCTGGAATAGAAAAGGTTCTTCCCCAAACTGTGTCCACAGAGTTGGAAGCATGTCGTTGTCTAAAATGTCTTGGTCTGCTGAAGCATTAAGATTCTCCTTCACTGGAAGAAAGTGTAGTCCAAACCCTTAAAAACAGGTGTGTCCCAATACTTTTGTCCATATTGTGCACATATACTAAATTGCCTAAAGCAGGCCTAGTCAACAAGCGGCTCGCGGGCTGGATCCAGCCCTTTTGAACTTTTTATGGCCCGCAAGACTGTGAGTAAATCAGTGTGTGATTTATATGATATAATAAAAGTATGCGTTTTGGTCATGATTGGCTGGTAGTTACCCGGTACTTTCACCAAAATTGGTTATCTGCTGAATAAAATTAGCCAATCCGAGCACAGAAGTTGCCATATTATTAGCCAATCGCAGCCGAAAGAGGCGGGACTTGTCAGAAAATGGGTGTGTTTTAAAAACACAGCGAGGAAAATCTTTGTAGTTTTAGCTCGGTGATGTATCTACTCAACAACATTAATGGAGTTAGACGGCGTTAAAACGGCTATGTTTGACGGTTAAAGCGGCACTGACACAGTGCTGGACTTGCCATTGTTAAGGCTAGTTTAGATAACAGATGCTGAACCGGCAACAACTCAAATCTACCACTTGAGCACATTAAAAAACAATGGAGGAATTGACAACCATCATTTTATGCTCTTGTCTTTAGTTGTGTCTGTCTTCCACAAAGGCTGCCAGACTGAACACTCCTAAATTACAGAGTGGCAACACACAGAAAAAGCTGTGTAAGACAGTTCTGTTTCAAGGATCTTAGATCCAGTCTTGTATATGTTCAATACCGAGCCACTATAGTGATAGATATAGTTATAGTACAGATAGAGATTAGGCCTAATCCTGCACTAAACAGCATAGTAAATGGAAATTTTCCATTGATAGTGAAGGACAGGACTAGTCTTAAACTGTCTGGGAAACCGCCCCATACTGTTTATGTGTGTGAGAGTGTGAGTGAGAGAGATAGAGAGAAAGGAATGAGTGAAATGTTTTCAGAAATTATTTCTTATACAATAAATGTATCGTTTTTGCCATTTCGTTGTTAAAAGGAAGACCAGGGGGTGGTGGTGGCCTAGTGGGAAGGATACCAGAGGTCATGGGTTCGAATCCTACCCTAACCATCCCACCACTGGGTTCCTGTAATTCGGGAATGGAAGTCGCTTTGGATAAAAGCGTTAATGCGGTGTAAATCTGTGTAATTCTATTATGACCAATTGGAATTCTATAAAGAAGGTCTTGGCTCCAAAGTGCCTTTCACACTAAGATGTAGGCTACTGGGTTTAGATACACCCCTAACTGCTCGACTGAGACAAGAGCTTTCTCCCATTATGATAAGCTGTAATAATGACAGAGGCATGATATTTCAGTACCAAAATAAACAATTTAGGGAAGGGAAGTAATGGCTGCCCCCAGGAATGCTGCTATTGCCCTAACAACTAAAGGTTCGGAGTGAACAGCTGTTGAGGGGCAGCTTCCCGTCCGAGAAGAAAAGTGGGACAGACACACCACCCACACTCTTCGGGTCTGATGACTATTTGCACCCATAAACACACACATACACACAAAGACACAGACACTGCAAAACACAGCAATTATTGAAGTGCTCGTTACCACCACAAATACAGTGGACGGTGCACAAACGAGACCTCAGACCCAGCAACCTGCTCCATAAAGAGCTGCGATACTAGGGCTCTGGAAGAAAGAGACACAAGAGAAAAGAGGCAGTCAGCACTTATTTAACAATGGCGGAACAATCACTAACAGCACCAATGGTAGGCTACTGGGACTGCCAACACCACCGGACTATAATGCCATAGCAAACGGGGTAAAACAAAAGACCCACAGACAAAAGCTGAGATACATGACAATTCATGGAAATCAAAGCAGCAGCAACAACAAATCTTTCTACAAGAATAAACCAGTTAAAAATCAGACACATACTATCAGTAAAGGCTGAACATCTCCCAAAACCCAGCAGCACTATACCTATACATTAGGCATTACTGTAATTCACCTCTGTGCTCTTCTAATGCAATATAGAAAGGCAATGGAACCCCTGGCACCTGGTCCTACAAACCTACATGAAAACGTGATTACAACAAGCACAATTAAAATACAACATGGTGTGGTGACACATTCACAATGCTCACTCTTACCGGACACTTTGCGTCAATATCTATCGCAGTATGTTGCCATGGCCCACTTGGCCACATTGGATGACATTAAATAACCAGTTGTGAACCAATGGCCTGTCTTGATTTAAGATTCAGTGATCCACGGTCCAGTGGTTGAGAGACCCGGCTTTACATGACTCTCCGTCAGCCACAATGTGTTGTACTCCATAACACTTCCAGGCTAGACCCTCAATGTCCCCAAGGCCAGTGCAAGCCCAAGCAGAGGCAACTGCTTTGTATAAATGTAAGTAGGGGTGTAGTAGGGGGTAAATAAAATGCGAATAGAAACACGAGAAATTACATTGTGTAAACTGCCATAAATGCCATAAATGTAAACGACAGCCAGCCAGCGAATAAATGTTAGTCCGTCACTTCCGCTACGTGCAAAATGTCAGTTTCCATTTAGGACAGCACTTACCCACGGAAGTGTGCACTACAGAGGAGGCTCTTGACCAAACAGTATAAAATATGGTGACTCACCCATTGACTGATGAATGGTTGTGTTGCAACTCAATACTCAGGCCAGCGGCAGACAGAGTGATATGGTTAAACCGCTCACACTGGCCATTGCCCTGAGGGTGGTACGGTGTCGGTCAGGTCTTCTGAACTCCAGCTGAGAAACTACACTGTTCTCAAAGCTACATCCCTGATCATTCTCAAAGCAGGAACCCCAAATCGTTGTGTTGTACTGCAGGTATATATATTTATTAATTGCCTGAGTGTACCTTTTTATTTTTGTTAATTATTTAATAATAATAATAATAATAATAATAATAATAATAATGATAATAATAATAATAATAAATAAAAATTAATATATATTTTTTATATTAATTGCAGTGTCAGAACGTTAAGTGATGGTTAAATGATGGTCCTCACCTACCCACCCTCCTACCCATAAGAAGTGCCATTAATCAATAAACTTCAAAGTGAAAAGCATAAAGAAAGGAATAGAAGAGGGGGAATGTGTAGTGTGAAAATGTGAGTACAGTGGGTGCCGTTTTATTAATTTCTTTAACTGAATATGTCCTTCACACTGAACATCATTTGCATTCATTGCAAGTTAAGTAGCTTTCTGTATGCTGTATACTATCATGCTGGATGGAAGAGACACTGTAACAGATGTGTTCTCATCAAAATACAGATGTGGTTCATTGACTGTGGTATAAAGAAAAATGGCTGTTCCCTACAGCCATATGGAGATGCTTTAGGCTTTTTTTGCCTCCTATTTTTCCAGCTCTAAAATCCACTGCCTTTGGTGGCCCAGCATGCTGGCTCTCAATAACAAATACGCATGACTGAGAACAGTAGTTTATGGGAAAAAAATGTATTTATTTTCTAATGATTCTTTAATTAGACAACAAGATCTCTAGACAAACCAGTGGTTACATTTCTGAACTGCTTAACATTTGCCTATACGTCATTCCTTGGGGTGACACCATAGAAGACCTACATTTGAAGGTTCCTTAGAGAAATACTACAATGTTTTTCAAGCTAATCTCCACCTGCCACATTTAAATGGCTGTAGTCGATTACCACAAAACAATGATGCTCTGTACAGGAAACTCAGTGACACTTTTAAAGTAGTAGTAGAGCAAAGGGCGGTGTGTTTTGAATTAAGGGGTTTTCTTTCCTTTTCAGAACAGTAACAGACAGAGAATGGATGGACAAATACTGTGGCACTCCTTTAAAGAACCTTCTAATGCAAAACCCTTGCCGGTAGAATGGGATGCTCTGGAGCCTCAACTACACCCAGTGCCAAACTTGGTGGAGGCTGTGGTCCAAGAACTATCAAGCATCAGTACCTGACCTCACCTATGCTCCTGTGGCTGGATGCAATAAAATCCCTACAGCAATGTCACCAATGTTTCTTCCAGAAGTGCTTATAATCGTTATATTTTCGTCCGTGTTGTAATATCCATTGTTTATTTTTTTTACGTATTGTTAATTTTTCTGGCATTATTTTTGATGTAGTATTACAAACTATAACTATAAAGAATTTTTTTTACAAGTTCTTATAAATCCCTTTCTTATGCATCTATTCATTAATTACTGTTTTACTAAGAAATGTCTGTAGAATTCAGTGATTAATGATTTCTAGGAAATACAGATCTACACTAAAATCTTATTCTGACTAAGATCTCCATTGGCAGGACTTTGGTAGTAGCTCAGCTTTGTGAATGTCGGATGTGTGGATGTGTGGAAGACGAGAGTTCGACAGGCCGAGCAGATGTTGAGCTCCTTCGCTCGTTTGACATCTGCAGTCCTCCTTCACGATTGTTGTTACTTTTGCCAGACAAGCTCGTTTTCATGGCACACGCCAGAGTCTTAATGTCCCAGATCCAAGTGCCTTGGAAACATCTGGACGTCCGAAGCAGTATCTTAAAGGTTAACCCAGTCTGAATGAGATTCTGTGTAAAAAATGATTAAAACGTCAAGATGAGTGATGAGGTAGAGAACGTATACGCGGCAGCAGGTGCTGCTGGATATAAAAGCAAATGGGCAGTAGACCAGCAAAGCAGCCTTCTTGTGTTTTCTTAGGGTTTAACTGGGACTTGTGTGAAAAACACAAATTTAGACACAAGCCTCGAGGAATTCGCTTTGGTGGAGCTGTTGTACAATCTTCATGATTCAGCCTAAATATTTAGAGCAGGGACAAATAGTCAAGAGTTTGTTGCCACCACAGAAAGCATGTCATTACCCATAAACCTGTGGTTTCCAGGCTCAAATCAGCATTGCTGTGGATCCTGCTGTTTTCTGTGCTATTAAATGTATAATTTGTTGGATGTTTTTTTTTTCCTGAGAATGTACATTATATGAACAAAAGTATTGGGACGCCTGACTATTACACCAACAGGGACTTAAATGAAATTGCAATCAAATCCATAGACTTTAATATGGAGTCGGTCCCCCTTTGCAGCTGTAACAGCTTCCAATTTTCTTGGAGGACGTTCCACAATATTTTAGAGTTTCTGTGTGAATTTGTCTCCATTCATTCTGTAGAGCATTTATGAGGTCAGACACTGATGTTGGATGAGAAGGTCTGGATCACAATCTCCG
>JBBPCW010000084.1:16710807-16726367 GCA_037974425.1 Phenacogrammus interruptus | reverse complement strand
ATGCAAACTCCACACAGAAAGACCCTGTGCCCAACCCGGGACTCGAACCCAGGACCTTCTCGCTGTGAGGCAACAGCCCTAACCCCTGTGCCACCATGCCACCCGCAAAACATCTAATCAAACAAAACTTTTGCTTAATCTTATATACTGATTATTAGAAAATGCAAAGAAATGCTAATAAAATTGATAATTTATCTCTAAACTCCATTGTTTGTCTGAAGAAATGATTAAATCCAACTACATTTTACAATTGAATTGCATATTATCATCATAATGTATTTTGTCACTGGTTAATAAAAATATGAAGCCACACGAGACTGAGATTATAATGATTTGCACTGTACCTAAGACCCCTTAACCCCATGGTGTTATCACTATGATGCACAGCCTCTTTGTGCATGACTCAGCTGATCAGATTTTCGAACTGAAACTATCCGCTTTAAATGAATGTACTCGGGCCAAAGTGGACCCTCTGGTTAAAGCCCATCAACAGAGAGGCTCTCCACTCCGCCAGCCAGATTCACAGCGGTGATAAAGTCAGTAGAGGTTTTGAAAAGCCTTCATGCAAAGCCTGCATGTTTATATTGAGTTCCGTAAACAAACATACTCTCTCCAGATCAGATAAGACCGGCTGTTATTGAAACCATTTTATATTACAGCTCATCATGTGCAGGTGATGGCTATTTTAGAATCCTTCTCAAGGCGTTTAATTGTCACTTGGTAATGGCTACAGTTACATTTAACTACAGTGGTAGTGCATTGTATGGCCAAACATGTCCAGCATGTATGCATCTTATAAAATCTCCATAGAAAAGCATTGGCAATCAAATAGGAAGCTCTGGAGCAGCCACACATTAGCCTAAGGTCATCCTGCCTAGTGCCTAGAGCTGTTTGGGGGAGTATAAAGTGAAATTGTGTTTTTTTTAAAGTGATGGAGCTCTAGTTAAAACGTCTGGAGTGAGTCTAGGTGGTGTTTATAATCTAGCAGCACTGATCCAGCATCTACTATAAAGCCTTTCCACAAGAGTAGAGGCTGTTACTGCAGGAAAAGGTGAACAAACTCCTTCATTTCTGAAGAAGTGCAGCATGAGACGGTGCCTACAAACATTTGGACATTAACAATATGGACATATGTATTGGGACACCGGATGACATGGCATTTAAACATTTTATCGAATTCAGATTTTATGATGAAGTCGTCCCCTCTTTGCAGCTATAACAGCTACTCTCTGTTGTGCCTTATTCATTCTGTAGAGCATGTATGAGGTCTGGCTCAAAATCTCCATTCCAGTTCATCTCAAAGGTGCTGGATGGGGTTGAGGTCAGGTCTCTGTGCAGCCAGTCAAGTTCTTCCACACTGAACTCCTCCAGCATGACTTTATGGAGCTGCTTTGTGCACTGGGACACAGTCCTGCTGGAATAGGAAAGGTTCTTCCCCAAACTGGGTCCACAAAGTTGGAACCATGGTGTTGTCTGAAATATCTTAATCTGCTGAAGTATTAAGATTGACCTTCACTGGAAGTAAGGGGCCTGGCTCAAACCCTGTGTCCCAATACTTTTGTCCATTTAGTGTATAATGTATGTTTTCCTTAAGGCCCAGTTTTTAGTACAGTATTAAAAGGGGGCTTTGGAACAACATGTACACCCTTTAAACAGCAACACAAATATTCATCATACACTCTTAACTTCGGGGCTGGTTTGTTGTCGAGCTTTCCATAGAGCTGAGAAAACAAGCAAAAAGGATTAATCAGTGAAATGAAAACCGCATTTTGAATACAAATGCTACCCCACAGGTTGTACCAGCTTGTGAAAGTCATTATTTCAATAACCTTTCCTTTACCAACCATGCATTCACTTTCATTGTGGTAAATCATGTTTTGACTACAGGTTGGGCACTGAGAGTTCAGCCCGGTTTCTTTTCTCCTGGGAACAATGTGATTTTTAGTTTGTGACATCTGATAAGTGCTATGAGGATATGAGCCGAGCCGAGTGAGTTCTGCAGCAAAGCCATTTCTGCTCTGGTAATTTTAATGCTAATACTTTTGTTCTTGCTGTTTGATGTACAAGAGCAACATGTTTCTCTCCCCTCGGGCCCAAGCAACAGGCAGGGAAACAAACACAAGCACTTATTACCGCGCAGCGCTGCCAGGGAAGCGATCTGGAGGTTGTGAACACACACCGACCTGAAGCTGATTTACATGACCGGGCCTCGGGTCAGCGGTGCGTTTCGATAAGTTCAAATAAGTTAAAAAGCTGTCCAGATGAAGTCACAGTACTACAGGCGCAGGAAACATGGTGTTTCGGGTGGAACGGCCCGAGTAGGGCAGGCAGGAGGTCACGTGTGGGTCGATGGGTAAAAATAAAGGTGCCAACGGAGGTTTTTTGGAACAATGCCAGTGAAGAACCATCTACCCGGTTCTCTAAAGCAATGGTTCCCACCCTGGGGTCCTAGAGATCACAGGGGGTGCGCACAATTTACCAACATTCTATTCGTACACATTAAATTCGTAAAATATTAGTGTCTGATAAACGTAAAAGTACCGGTTGTACATCAGTAGCAAAATAGAAAACGAGGCAGTATCTCGAGAGTTACCTTGATTTTGGGTTTACTGAAGGACAGGAAAGTCTATCTTTATTGTGTGTGTGTGTGTGTGTGTGTGTGTGTGTGTGTAAAAGAGTCTAAGAACGAAAACCTACAACCGTTGTTTTTTTTTTTGCTAATGAAAGTTTTTAATTAATCACTTGATTCATTTTGTGCGTCCATGCGGGTACTGCGCTAAAGAACCACTCTTGTAAAAGAGATGTAGGACTGCTAAGCAAGTTTTTAAAGTATTTCCTACTAGAAATGTACAAGTTTACCATTTAGGGACCTTTTTTTTAAAAAAATTTTATTTATTTATTTATTTATTTATTTATTTATTTAAGTGGACAGAAAAATGCAAAATGAAAAACTGAAACGAAATGTTTTATGCACCAAAAGTTAGAGAATTCCAACTTTATTTGTACCTTGTTCAGCCGCCGAAGTGTAAACATTGGTTTGAGAACTGGTTCCTTGTAGAGAGTGAACTCACTGATTAGTATGGCTAGTATATTTCAGCACCTCTTCCTCTCCACAGTGAATCTCTTTTAAAGATCTTCTTCAGGCCAAAACCTTCACAAAACAAAACAAAAAACCCAGCTACCGCTTACCATTTTTGTAATATTGTTCAGCTATAGCCAATAGATGTAGCCTTTAGGGGCAATAAACTGTTCCCTATCCCTCCTACTGTGAACAATTGTGGCTAAAACACTCTGGCGGTTTAAATCTAAACCTGCCAATTAAGCAGAACACCTGAAAGTTCCGTGGAATCCTCCTTTAATTGTGGCCTCTTTGTTCTTGCCTAAGAATGTGTGGTCCATTATGTGGAGGAGCTTTAAGGCAGTTGTTCCCAAACAGGCCCCGGAGAACCCCCTGCCCTGCACATTTCTATGTTTTCACACCTTCTTCAGCTCAAGAGCAGCTGGGTGATGATCAGGTTAGTTGGATCAGGTGTGCTGGGGGCCGGGAAAACAAAACAAATGGGCAGGGGGTACTCCAGGACCTGTTAGGGGACCACCGCAGTAGTCCAACACCCTTATACACACACTTCTACTAGAAAAACAAAGCAGAAGAACAAGACAAGTTGATTTTTATTAGGTTTCGTTTCATTCAGTTGGAAAAAAAACAACTTTTGTCACAAAGACAAACCAATTTAGAAATATCATTTGGAAATCTACAAAATAAGTACAAAATAAAAATATCCGAAACAACAAAAATACAGACGCACTGCAAAGACGCAGAGTAATATGTTGGTGCCCCTCCGTTTCATAAAAAAAAAAAAAAATTAAACAAAAAATTGCAACAAAAATAAATCAATCAAAAATAATATTTACAGGAAATGGTATTTACATTAAGGCAGTTCAGTTACACAATAAAAGTCCCATTTGTTTAAATTTCACTTCATGAAGCGTTTGCAATAAATAAGTTAATTTTACAGGAAGAACCAGGTTGACGGTTTGGCTCCCTTTTAGAAGAATGGCGAAAGGTTGCCAAATGAATGTAATGGATCATCAGATCGTAATAATAGTGAGAACTAGCCAGTCAATCAGTACCTGCCACTAGAGTAAACATTGATTTTTAATGTTGTCTTTTTTCCAGGTGAAGATGTGTCCTCTTTAGTATGAAGCTCTGTTAACAGGAAGAAAACCCCAGAAGGCACTTGAAGATGAAATGTGTTTCAATGGTGTTTGCGCACTCTTTTACATTCAAGCTGCTTCAATGACAAAACGGCTACCATGCTCTTTTTTGTGTGTTTGTGTGTGTGTGTGTGTGTGTGTGTCTGTACAAATCATACAGCTGTCTGTATCCCTTTAATATCACTCATTCCTTTTATATGCGGCCGTTCAATAATTCAAGACGTAATTGCAGTTCAGTAGCAGTACATTATCGCCCCTTTTCGAAAGCTATAAATACGTCAGCCCGCATGGCCGGAGTGTGTGTGTGTGTGTGTGTGTGTGTGTGTGTGTGTCTCACAAATGGAGGGATTGGCTTTACGCTCAAGTCCAGTTCCAACCGTACTCCCATCCAGTGATGTTTGAAACCATTTCCAGTCGCAAAATAAAGTGATCTGTAGTTTATAGTGCTTTCATGTCAAAGACTGAAAGAAAGTCTTTGTTTAATTCCAGTTCTAGACTGTAGTAGCTTTTGTGCACTGTCATGTCCTAAGAAATTATATATAAAAACAAAGCATTGGTGAAGGGTCAGAGAGCCTCAACTAGTCTTAAATGTAAGTAAAAGCTTTTAACACAATTTGTCTTTTGGTCATATGGGACGACTGATTTTCACCTGATTGTGAATGAACGTCTACAAATTATATGCAGTTAAGAAAACTCAAATGGCCCCCGTCACTTAAGGAAGGACTATACAAAAGTCAGAACTTAATAGCAAGTTCTCTAGCATTTTTTCCCCTCATCATACTAATCTTAGTTGTCGGACATGTTAGGAGGATTAATATACACCCTAAAAAAGGCATATTAGTAAAGGCGATGGTCTACATAGAACAGCAAACACTCAAAGAAGCAAGTGAATGCATTAACGAGATTGTAAAAGCAGTGGCTCTGAAACTAAGGGGGGGGGGATTATATCCCGATTAAGCATGTTTTTCAAAACTGGGTTAGTTTATTACCTCTGTTTTGACCACGTCTAACAAAAATGAGTGGTCTGGTCATTAAACAGAGCCATGTTATCAATAGTGCTAGGCACAATAGTGATGGCTAATATGGGCGGGGCTAAATAAATGGGGCGGGGTTTGTACTAAAAACGTTTGAGAACCTTCTAAAAACGGTTCCACAGCACCACAATCGGCAGTTGAAGAAAAGTCTTTTGTACTTCATGGAACCATTTCTGCTAAGAGAGGTGGGATCAAACACGTTAAACTGGTCACAGTAATCTGAGCAGGCGAACCGAAGGACATTTGTCACCGCAGCCGGCGTTTCTATAGTCACGGCCGCAGACCGCCTCGTCAAATCAGGCAAAAAATAAAAAAAATGCTACTTCAAATAAATGAAACGTGTCAGAAAGTGATTTGCAGGATGTCTTTGTGGGTCTGCGGGTCTTTCATGCCTTTCGAAAGAGTGATTGCATAGCAGTGAGAGTAGATTAACACAGGACTACATTCAGAACAAGATGAAGAGAAACTCAAAGCGTGTTTAAACTGTGTGGACGAGTCAAAAGGGGAAAGAAATCCCCCCTTTTAAGTATTTTGAAAGGGTCATTGAAGTTGGCTACAAGTGTACATGTTGTTCTTGTGTCTCTTCAAGTGCATGATTAGTGTTGTGTGTGTGTTTGTGTGTCTGTACAACATGTGTGATTGTAGGCCTATGTGAGTACATATTAACGATTGTCGGTGTGTGTGTGTGTGTATGCGGTATTTTCTTATATGTGTGTGTGAACGAGTGTGCGTTTAGTTCTGATGTCTCTTCATGTGCAGTGCAAGGTGGTCGGAGCGCGAGAAGCTACGGCTGCAGACGGCGCACTGGAACGGCTTGGCGCCCGTGTGTTTCCGGAAGTGGCGCGTGAGCTCGTCCGAGCGGGCGAAGCGCCAATCGCAGCCCTCCCACGTGCACCGGTACGGCTTCTCGCCTACGGGACAAACACAGACAACAAACTCACTCTCCATCTTTGAGAAAACGGACAGAAGCAAAAATGTCATTAACTTTTTTCCCCCCAAAAAAACATGATTTCTAGGTAAAAATTGAATAGGCTGATTTAAAGGGATGATGCCAAATGGTATTCCCAAATAAAAACGAAAAATTGATGCGGTACATAAACACTGGACTGTCCACACAACCCATATATGTGGAAAAAACAGCACATTTAGAACGAGTTGTTTTTATGATGTCACAAAAATCAACATTTACTAACACCCACCTAGGCTGCCAAGCACAAGTTAGCCCCGCCCACTCATGCTAAAGTGCTAAAGTTATACGCTGCTTTTTAAATGAGGCCAGTCGTCAGCACCGAGTTCAAAAACAGTCTAATTCTAGGGGCCAAAGTGAGGTTGGAAAATGTTCATGTAAAAACTAATTACGGCCTTTAAAACCACATGAACCCCAAACGGACGTCCAGGAGAAAATGAAGGATGGGCTTTTCAAAAAATG
The DNA here is from genome assembly GCA_037974425.1 of Phenacogrammus interruptus. Lineage (NCBI taxonomy): Eukaryota > Metazoa > Chordata > Actinopteri > Characiformes > Alestidae > Phenacogrammus > Phenacogrammus interruptus. The sequence goes on along the minus strand of JBBPCW010000084.1, from coordinate 16,719,689 downwards.
GGGATTGTATGGAGGCTGAAATCAGCTCCTACTGGACAGGCTAGTTTTAGCTTAAGCTCTGGGTGACCAGTTAACTGAGAGATCCCGCTTGGTGAACAAAAACACTCGTTCCTCCTTTACAGGCACTTAATACAGTCCATAATTTGACTACAGTAACATTGTTTGGGTTCGTGTCATCAGTAACCACAGCAAATACATATGTCTAGTATTGTGGACATGACATATTACACCTACAGGGTAAAATATTTTTAAAAAAGCTTATGTGGACTTATTAAAAAAAAGCTTAGAAGCAATGGTATTCAAAACAAAGCTACACGCCTCGCTAATGCTGGCTGTCAAGATCAAATGAAAGTCTGTCATAGTAAAACCGTGCGACGGCGGACTGTGTTTGTCTTTCCCAAGCGTTGGTTTCAAACTTTTAAAGCCTGTTCAGCGTCTGCCTTCTGGAAGACAGCCCATTTGGTAAATCTCCCAGTGCGCCATTTTTAATGCAGTTTGACACGCAGGTGAAACAGGCCGTTCAGTAAACTAGGCACTGCCACGGGCTTATTCCCGCGCATGATAAAACCAGCTCTGAGAAAGGAAAATTAATCCACCATGCTGCTACAAACCTAAAAAACACCCTTTTCATCCCCCAACCGAAGAAACAACTGCGCTTGCTAGCTTGCTAGTACGTTGATTAGCTAGTGCTACTGGCTGGTAGGGCGCCAAGTTGTAAATATTAAATGAGTCGTTCTTATAAAACAATGTTTAAAATCACCTTCAGCAAAAAACCCAGTACTCCAGGCATGCTGTGGAGTGAGATCTGGTGCAGAGGAGAGCCACTATGACTGAGAAACTGAAAGCCAGTTAGATCTAAAGGCTAAACACACAGAGTAAGCCTGGAGTTTGGGCACAGGTGAGGGGAGCCCCAATTAGGGAGTCTTGTAATGACTTGTCTCGGCCAGCCCATCTGTACACATGGCATGCCTGGGGGGCCCCCCTTCACATCTCTCTCGAGACAGGTAGGATTGCGTTGTATCTGAGGTGATTATCGGGCCTTTGTGAAAGCTCTTTCAGGCAAGACAGAAGACCCGGAGAGAGAAAAGAAAAAAAGACATCCTCCCTGTTCTACCAGTTCGCAGAGGCCGGATAATAGAGTCTGATGGGGTGGATATGTGGTCTCCCAATAGGGTTAGGCATTAAAGAGAGGTAGCAGGGGTAATTTCATTCCTGCTGGCCCTGAATTCGAGTGTGTCTGTCGCTGCCATGACAGCAATAATGACAAGTCACCGGAGAGCTACAAGAGAGAACCGCGGAGAAGCTCGCGAGAATGAAAGCTGTGCCACCGGATGCGGATCTACACCGTTTAGCATGTTGTCTTTCACAAGGTTTAAGAAAGGACAGCTACTCCACGGTTCAGAAAGTCACACACACACACACACACACACACACATCTACACACGCTCAGAGTGCATGTGTAGATGATTCAGATGCGGCAATGTCAGGAGTGGGCGGCCTTATCTTATCACGGCAGTACTTGAGGGCCCGAGCAATTAGGTTTATGGCTTGTTTGGCGACTCGAAGCGATCGTACCCAGAGAGGTCGCGACGTTAGAGCAGCCGTTGTATTTGTTTTTCCTCCGCGTGCTCAAGGCCGTGCTGTGGAACGTGTCGACGCTTTGAGATTTTACGACGGCGGTTGCAACACCAGATGTTCGGAGATGTGGATCTTTTACAGCCTGCAAAGCAGGGGAGCTGGGGCGCCAAGTTATTTGGCAAATCCGTGCTGCGAAATAAAGGGCAGAGCGGGGAAAAAGGAAAAAAAAAAAAGGGAAAAAAAAGTTGTTGAATCTTATACCGAGTCGGTGGTACGCGATAGCTTACAGGCAGCGCGCGAGAATGAATGCGGGGGCATGCCAAGCGCTCCTTCCTGCCCAGCAACATGACCCGAAAGACCCAAAATAAAGAGCGGCCGCTGCTGCGACAGGCCCAAATAAAAACGAGGCAGTAATTGAGGGAGTCCTTACCGGTGTGCGTCCTCAGATGAGCTTTCAGATGCGATGACTTGGTGTAAACCTTCTTACAACCTGAAACACAGGCAGGAGGTCTCCTTGTTACTCAGAAGGACATAAAGAAGGGGGTTATAATTTGGTTTTTTTATTGGAACACTATAATAATAACAGGCCGGAGTCTAAATAACAGTATCAACTGGAAAGTGGATTCCTAAACTAAGTGGCAACATGTTCCTCGGTTTCGATAATGTTTCCATTCCATTTGAGAAGCTAAAACCAATCTCATCTCGTTAGCCGTAAAAACCCCTCGGCTCAGTCCAGCAGTGATGGGTTCTAAATGGCGGCGCGTGGCGTTTCAGACGTGGAGCTGCTTAGCGTAAATGCACTATTAATGGCGTTGTGAGGCTTGCCTGTTTTACAATTTGCTCGGTCAATTCGATGCAACAGGACTCAATAACAATCAGGGGCTGACGTCAACTGCCTCGCATTAATTCGGAGGCCTGGTTAAAAGGCTTTGGCCGTCTCTGAATTATTCAACAGCGGATTGGTCTCAGCGAGGAAGCAAAGGAGAAAGGAAGAGAGAGAGAGAGAGAGAGAGAGAGAGAGAGAGAGAGAGAGAGAGAGAGAGAGAGAGAGAGAGGCTCGGAAAATGATTTATAACGCGGACCTCAAGACAAAACAGCTCCTGGAGAAAACACTTAGAAGGAAGTGATGCAGAAATAGGACTTTGTTTATTGCTTTTCGTGGCTTGGAGAACCTGAACTCCTAGCAGTGGGTAAAATTAAGAAGAGGTTCTGTAATGTCATTTGTAAGGGATCCAACTGGTTTCATTTCCATAGAAAGACTGAAATGTCATAGACCGGAAGAGTAAAACACACAAGTTCATTCACAGCCCGATTATTATTACTGATCATGGACTTTCTAGGAAATATACTGCCTCAACACATCACTCACCAATAGTACACAGTACACAGACTACAGTCGTACGCAATACTCAGATTACAGGTTTTGACTCTATAGGGACCAATTTATCCTACAATTTGTATTTACATTCTGAATTTAACATATTATGGAAGAAAAATGCTCTCATACAGGCCAAATTTGATATTTTATTGCAGTTATGTTCATTTTTATATGTTATTTTAACAAGAACTTTGTTCTCCGTAGAGAATGTGGACTTATGTTCATATAGAAAATCTATCATTTTTCTGGGGCTGCCCCAACTTTTGAATAAAACTGTCCACTGTTGGTGGAAAAGAGCAGGTATTAGAGACAGTTTAACTCAGTTGCGCTTTTGGAAACACTACCTGGGAAGTCGCAGTGGTGTATCCGCCTCTTCTCCAGGTCGGGGTTTGTCCTGCGGTTGTAGCGGACCGGCATGCCCCCTGCCCCAGGGGTGGAAAGCGTGCGCGTGGACGCTGGCATGGGGTGGCTGGACGAGTGTACGGCCATTTTGGACGCGATGGTGGCCGCGTAAGACGGCGGGGGCGTCAGGTTTTGAAGCAGCTCTTTCTGCCGGTCCGGGCTGCCCGGTTCAGAGGTGGGCGGTGAGGGCGGAAGGTAGGGGGCTTTGACTTGTGTCTGGCCCTGAGGGTAGTGGCCAGGACCCAGAGGATACCCGGTGGCCTGCATGCCACAGTATGGCTTGGCCACAGTCTGCGGTGCCACTAAGTGCAGGTCATGGAAGGTAGGCACCTGTGAGGACATGGCGTGGGCATGAGAGTCTGAAACGCCGTGGATTGGGTCGTCCAGCTCCGAGCTCAGCAGCTGAAAGAGGTGGCCATCCTGGGGAAGCTCGAAAGAGGGCATCTCTTGTTTGACGAAGATGCCACTGGACGCGTCGCAGCCGTCCATACCGACACCAGGCCCGGAACCTGGAGGGAAGATGCTGGTGAACTCTGGCAGAGCTGGCGGAGCCTGGAGGGACGTGCTAATGGGACAGTCCAGTGCGGAAGGGAAGGGCGAGGAAGTCACCGGCTTGCTTTTCTCTTGGCTGGGGATGGAGGGCCGTGCTTGGCGGCACAGGCTGGTACGCAGGTAAGCAATGTCGGGCAGATACACGTTCATGTTGATGCTGTAAGGGGAGCCTTGCTCGTCGCCAAATAGCTGGTCCACCAGCGAAAAGCTCTGCTCCTTCTTGGCCAGCGGGGAAGCCTGGGGCTGAGGCGTCAGGTATTTGTCCATCTCCAGCTTCACCTGAGGAAAGACAACAAAGGGGTTTAAGCTCCTTTCAGGCTCTTTCAGATGCGTACATGACAAGCTTAGTTAAGAATGACGATCTGGTGGCAGGTGGAATGCTCATATTATATAAGGACTTTATGCTCGCTTCGCACGAACATACATTTAGAAAGACGTCCTAAAGCTGTGGTTCTCACCGGGGGGTGGGGGTTGTTAAGGGAGGGTGAAAAAAAACAACTTCAAAACGTTTAACCTCTACATTTATCATTTTTGTCACTAAAGTGGAAACCGCTAACAGGTCAAAATGACCTTTTATTATTCAGACGGTTAAAATTTAAAGGTGCGGGATTCTAAATTTGTCCTGTATTTAAGGTGACAATTGTATGAGGTCCCTTAGAATTAAACTGGCTGTTTTGGTCACAGTGTCTTTAAGACTGAAATGTATAAAGTGCTATTTGTTCTGATTGGCTGTCTCATTTAAAAGCACACTGGGCTGCAACACTCCTTATAACTTCAGTGTGAACAGAGCAGAGCTAAACGAATGCAGGTTGAATAGGTGGATATGTGTAAATGCATTGATTTCGTGGCATTACTAAAACAAATTAGAAATGAGCTGGTATTTATCTTCGTTTCCAGTCTGCGTAGTAGAATGACACAAAAAAATCAAACTCAAAATAGAGGGATATTCATGAGTAATGGATCCTTGACTACACCAGCCTATCAAAAGGAGGCAGTGAGGGGACAACTGTACTATCTGTACCACAAAAGAACCCTTCGACTAAAAACTAGCACTATTTGCCCATTTGTGGGGCGAGTGAATTTTTTGTACTATACACAAAGGGAGTCTTAGACGGATAAAAAACTTTCCTAGAGTACACAGAAGTCGCTTGCATGCCTACTGCTTTAGTCACCCAACAGGTAACTCAGGTGTAAGCTCTCTAGGATCAACACAGCTGCAATCCACTACATGTAATCCCTCAAAGAAGGCTGTCCCGACTTGGATTTGACCAGGAAAACATGCAATACAAGGACGTTTGTGGATTTCCACTGCTGAGCTTGTACAGGTATGGTGTGCTTTTGACTTAATTAATTAATGTCTAAATCACACAAAAAGACTGCAGGTAAGAGGCACTAACGCACGTCTGAACTGTATACCAACAGAGAAGCCTCTAAAACAGCCCTGAACTCGAGCACCTAAAGATCTCGCCCTAGAATGTGCTCAGAAGGAAAGTGCACGCGGACGTGTGGGCTACCATCACGCCTAAACTATGTCTGTGGCGTGGATGAAGCTGTCGGGCCGCTGTTACATTGTGCGGCGCAGTCAGCGGCAAAACATTTATCAAGTAGCCTTCAGTAGCCCTCTGCTACATTCCCCCCTGGACTGTAAAACAGAGCTCATACCACAAGGCCCCAAAACAGGCTTTGCTGACAAGCGGAAACCACGGAGGCTGCTGCTCGGTTTCAGCAACTAAGGTCGGCCAATTATCGCTGAGCCTCAATTACCCGAAACGATCAAACCCTATTCATGGTCAACTAACATTTCAAGCCAGGGTACGGTGCTTCTGGCTACGAACCTTCCAGGGACCCCCAAGGAGTCTGTATTTTTATTCAACAGCCTATTCAACAATTCTACAACCTTGATTACCTGAGCTCAGGTGTGTTCGGGAGTGGAAATGCGGACTGGTTCGGTTTGAGAGGCTCTACTAGGCTACTAGATAGAAAAAATAGTGTGTGTGTGTTAGTTAGAGTGGGGGTGGACACTCGGAATGCCAGCCCTCCTGAAGTGCTCTTTACGCGGCTGCTTACCACACAGCTATTTCTGAATTTAGATCGTCCAGCTGTTCGCCGGACTCGCAGCATATCTCTTTCACAAGTTTTTTCTGATTAAGGGGGTCGGCGTTGCTGGGAAGTTTCAGTGCAGCGCGAGAGTAACGTGCGTGGGCGGGGTGGGTAGGATGGTGGTGGGTACTGACGGGGCTGGGTGGGGGCAGTTGTTGACGGTGAGGCCGCCAAGGTTGCCGCCGCCGCCGCTGCCCATCCGCCACTAGACTGGGGAGCGAAGGCCAGCATCCAAAAACCAAAGAGGCTTGAAACCTTCACCCATAGCGGAGCGGTCTAATCTGATTATGGTGCTGGCGGAGGGCACGCGCATCCCAGACATGGCATGCATCAAAGCACACACCTTTGCCTTGTCTAGTCAGGGAACGTCCATCTACACACACACACACACACACACACACACACAGAAAGAGAAATCCTCCTACCTGTGCATACTCGTTGGCCAACACCCTGTCCGGCTGGGGGGTCTTGCAGTCGAAGTGGAACAGGGCAGTGCAGGGGTCCTCCGCCCCCAGCTCGCCGTGCCCCGGCGGCATGAGCCCGGAGCCCGTGCTGGTGGTGGTGGTGATCAGAGCTGCTGCCATGAAAGGCGTCCAGGCGACCTTCTGTCTGTTCCCTCCTGACTGGACCGACACGAGGAGCATCGGAGGAGCCCGCGCGTGACTGAGAGCGTGCGCGCGTGTCTGTGTGTATATGTATCAGTGCGTGAGCGTGTGTATGTCTGTGTTTGTGTGTAAGAGAGAGAGGGCGAGGGAGAAAGTGGGTGGGCGGGGAAAAGTGAAGGGGCTCCGCCTTTACAGAGCGTACTGTAACAGAAAGACAAACAGAAAAAAACGCGTTTCAGGAGCACCTGCTGAGAACTGTGTATATATATGTGTGTATGTATGTCTGTCATATTCATTCATATATATTTTCATATAATATATATGATTCATATAATCTCTATATACAGAATTTAAATATAGATGGTTATTTTTGTATAATCAGGTTTATTTTCTACACTTTTTAAAATCTACACTTTTTTTCCTACACTTTTTAAAAAAGTTTGATGTAGTGTGTATGTTTTAAAATATACCATTCACTCCCGTAACATAACAGCCTATCTGGGGAAAATAAGTAAAATGCAAGAAAGATATGAGCTCTTTAAGACTTACCTATTGCACATTAATTAATGTATTATATATAATTATATATAAGTTTATATGTTATCTATATATATATATATCTATATCTAATATATATGTATAAAAAATAATTTTTTGTTTGTTTTTTTTTCTTTTCTGTAGGATCAAAGCATTGTAAATAAATACTGCACTGGGATTTTTCAACTATTCATACCAGGAAACAACCAAGTTCAAAATGAAGACAAGTTATGACAAGGAAAATGAAGTAATTAAAATTCAGAACTAATTTTAAATCACTATTTTTGGGAAAATCTGTTCCGTGAACCTAACCCTGCTAATGCCTTTGTACAAACAGGTCAGATTTGATTGGTTGTTTTATTCCTTTCAATTCAAGCATGTTCAAAAATGTTACATTAGAACGAATATATATATATTTTATATACACATATGTGTATATATACAATCATGCACACATGAATGAATTATAGATAGATAGATAGATAGATAGATAGATAGATAGATAGATAGATAGATAGACAGATAGATAGACAGATAGATAGACAGACAGATAGATAGACAGACAGACAGACAGATAGACAGACAGGTAAGATAGATAGACAGATAGATAGACAGACAGACAGATAGATAGACAGACAGGTAGATAGATAGACAGACAGGTAAGATAGATAGACAGATAGATAGACACACAGATAGATAGACAGATAGACATATAGACAGATAGACAGACAGACATATAGACAGATAGATAGATACATACACACACACACACACACACACACACACACACACACACACACACACACACACACACACACACGGGTAGATGTAATTCTCAATGCACTAATCTAAATGGATAAACCAGCTAAATCCCTCTCAAACTGGGCCTGTAATGTGATCCTGATGTAAACCTTCCTCTTCTTCCTCTTCTGGCAATAAGATGAGCCAGACTCAATCTTGCGGTATGCAGGGCTCTGTCTATTTTTACCTCCACTGTGTGGTGCTTTACAACTCAAGAAAGGAGAGAAGAGACTCCTGATACGATTCATGGAAGATACAAAGAACCACCCATTCAACAGGCTGGACCTTTTAACGGCCAGCCCACAGTCACAGACACGTTCGGCTGCTTTACATTTCAGCTCTAAGACAGGATGGTAGAAATTAACAAACTGTTTATTGGCCATTTTTGTCAGTAGAAACAGCAGCTATAAAAGTGGACAGAACAATCAAAGACACCACACTTTCCAATGGAATAAATACATTCTTTTTAATTCAAAGAAAATACATGAGTTCAGGTAAAGAAATATAAATCTTAAAAATGTCCCGTCAATTAAATCTACAGTTTGTTTATATGTTGGCCTCTTCATCCTCGCTTGCACGTCTCCGTTCGTCACTTGGGCTTCACTTTGAGCCTCCTGTACCATTCGGGGACTTCTTTATTGGTCTGTCAAAAGAGAAGGCGAACTATTTTGGGCTGTTCCTTACGCATAAAAGTTTCATAAGATACATAAAATCCACTCTGGTTCCTGCCATAGGCAAACATTAAGCCCATTACGGTTTTACTACAAGCATATACGAGAGCGGACATGAAATATGCATGCATTTCTAAGCAGCATGCATGTAAATATAAGCCGCTATGGTGTAATAGGACCACAAGTTATAAGCAGGGATTCAGTATGAGCTGAGGCGTTTCATTACGTGAGATTTAAAACAGTACATACTCGTTATAC
>JBBPCW010000084.1:16609219-16619967 GCA_037974425.1 Phenacogrammus interruptus | reverse complement strand
ACACACACACACACACACACACACACACACACACACACACACACACACACACACACACACACACACACACAGAGGTAATCAAGCATGAATCCAGGCACATGTACAATAACCTGTGACATACAGTACCAGAGAGGGGACGTGAACTGCAAAGCCAGTGGCGAAACAAAGACTGATTAGCGAGCGATAAACAGCAACCTTACACTCTTTCTGTACCAATGTCAAATCTCAGGAAGCCTATATGATAAGGATGAAAACAGAGTGCAAAAAGAAAATGTAGGCTACTATTTCTAACTTTCTTTCTTTCTCTCTCTCTTTCTAACATGCACAACCATTGTCTCTCGCCCTCCTCCTACATTTTTGAAAAATGAGGCCTAGCCTGTTATTACAGAGCCTCCGCCGAAATGGTTAAAGGAAGAAGGACATCTTTTTAACTGAGGGAGAGCAACACCTTCCCTTTCACAAAGACAGAGACAGACAGACACGCACTTCCCCTACCATGCGTTTACCAGCTACAGGCAGGAGAGCTTATAATAAAATAACTCTCCCACACACAAAAACATAAAGAATGACAGAAAACATAGCTGTCCAAGTCTGTCACCACATTGCTCAATGAATACTTTTCTGCAAGCACACCGAGCTAAAATTGACCCACCTGTGCTTCACCCACAATTGCTTCCTTTTGTAACAACTATTAGTGGGACAAGCTTTACAGAACACTAGCAAAAATGCCATTCAGGCAAATAAGAAAATGTAGCACACACTTTATTTGTCAAAATACTTAAAAATCTTTTTTTATTGGACAGGCTGTTAGAATATGTCAATGTAGTTTTTTTTTCTTCATTAATTCATTAATTAAAATTCCTTAATTAATTCATTAAGCCAAAGTTCTAAATTTTTTACCTGCCATTTTTGAATAGCTGTAACAACGGTCCAACTTGTAGTATTCTTTTGTTTTTATGTAGTTATGTACTAATTATATGTTCAAATCGTCAACTGGGAAATTGGGAAACTAAATGAATGAACTTGCTCTGAAATGGCCAACAAAGTCCTAATTCCTTTTGTTTCCCACTCAGGATTCCAGATACATAATTTTCTAAAGTGTGATATATTTCGCACCTCTTCCATCTGTGAAAACTTGGTAGTGAATGTGAAAAAATAAAGCTGATGCCTTTCTGTGGTATCTGTGTGCTTTTTCATACAGCAAAGTAAAATCAGGATATGTATTCTCTATGCTTTCTTATTTTCAGTGTAGTGTCTTTTAAGTGTAGCACCTGAACAGAGTGAGGTTGTATTTATTACTTTTAACTTGCACCTGAATGCAACATTAATCTAAATAAATGGGCCCACATTAACGATTTTATCTGACAAAAGTGAAATTTTATGCCCAAGTTGCAACTGAATGGTATTTTTTGTCAGCATTCTATAAAATGTATCAGTAGCTACAGCTGAGCAGATTTGTGAGTGAAGCATGGGGAGTTGAAAAGCACTGAATGATTAGTGTACCCTTAATAAAGCAAAGTAGATCAAAAGTAAAGGTGCCTCTGAAAAAAACACTTTATGGTTTAGAGAGCCAAACCATGCAAAAAAAGTTCTTCCCACATATTGTTTTTTCCGAACACAGCTATGAGAGATTAAGATTTCAAACGCTTCAAGTGACAAAAGTAGCCCTATATGATCATAAAAATGAAAAGAAATTCTCACGGTTATATTCCTAACTCAGGTTAGGAAGCCACTGTTTACGTTTGCCCGACGACATAAAGTGAGAACTTTAAGCCGAGGGCGTCAGCGCCTTCTTCAAATGCGAACCTGTATCAATATCTCAATTTCCACAGACCATGGAAAGACGCATCCACCTCTGCCAGCATATATGCCATAGTGTATCAGTGACTAAATTATATACAACTGCTCAACATTAGCTTCGTATGGCACTAACTGGTACAACTTAAGCAAAAGAAATACACATGTTCCTCTCCAAAAAAAGAAAACACCAGACATGGTCTTTGAATTCTACATCGTTTAAAAGCAAGAATGTAAAAGCAGGAATGTAAAATAGAAAGAAAGATGCATGCACGTCTCTCACAATGTACTCACAGTTTCACAAACTCTCACACACAGACTTAGCTAAAAAAATTAATAAATGTGGCAATAAATGTGAAGGTTTTTTTTTTAAAAAGTCCACAAAACTGATATCATATACACATCAATTATTAACCAAATAGTATAAACATTGTGCTTAAATTGGAGATCAGTTTGGCTGATAGTATGTTCACAAAATTTGAAAAATGAAAATGTGTATTTCACACAACAAACTCAATTGGAGCTCTACTGGTGTATGGGAGACCTTAACTGTACCTCTGTAACCAGAAAGATTGAAATGATTGGTGGTTCAAAAGACTGTGGTAAACAAACGTAACGTGGCACATACTAGAAATAATGCCACTAAAAGGAAGAGACTTTCATTCTCAATTATATAACTGGGTTAGTTATTTAGTTGAACTCCTTACATAATTGGCTACTTAGAACAATAGCTATTAAGTACTTTTGTCCATCTTTTTTGTCTGGTAATACTAGACAAAACACCTCATCTATGTTGCAAAACAGCATACTTCAATTGTAAACTGTCTCAAAATGTGAGTGATCAAAGTGATGTTTTGACTGCGATTGTCTCTGAGTTGTTGAACTTATGGTCATAAAAATGTGTAAACTTTGTCCAAGTCTTAATTAAATTAGCTCTGTTTCCATTGCAACATAATTAAAAAGGAATCAAAAATATTCCATTCACATGGGGGGAAACAGTGTTTACGCAAAATCCTCAAATATTACAACTGTTAAAATGGTCAGAATCTATGATAAATATCTGCCTCCAAGAATCGGGCGGGTCACCATTTGTGAGAAATGTAAAAATGGTAAGACAACAGGTTTCTATGATAATTTGGATGTTGGTTGGATCTCGTTTTGTGGCCAGGTTGAATTGTGTGACTATTCAGTTCTATTTTAGTTTGTTCCTAATTTAGTAACACAATTTGCTAAAGTTACATCCTTGCTGTCTGTGCACTGTACAATGTGAAAAAAAGGAATATTTACATTTAAAAAAATACAAGCGAATGCTGAGACAAAGAGCTCTTTCATAATATCTCTCAACACCCAGTTCATGGTGGGCAGAGTGCTTCCCAAAGGACAAAGTGTGCACAAAATAAAGGAAAGAAAGAGAAACACTGAGTAATGAACAAACTCTAAGTGGAAACAAAACCATGACATTGGTTTTAATTTGTTGCTTGATCAAAGACTTGTTCAAGAGATAGGGATAGGGATAGGGATAGGGAGAGGAAAAACAGATTTGTTTTTCAAGCACTTGAACTTAACCCCCTGAAGCTCAACTGTGTTTGACCATCCCTGTCCCGTCTATGGATGTGAAAGTCCTCCTATACTATTTTTCCCTGGTTTTAACTTCATTAGCTGCTTAAGAAACTAGGGTGTGAGAATAATGAACACACTCAAGTTGATGTCTCTAGAATACACGACTCGCAGTAGATTGCAGATCAGGTGCTCACATCACAACGAGGATGATTCTGGAATAATACATGAATCCTTTGATAACCAATCAGTGTGCAGTGACCAGAAAGTTACCATGGCAATATAACCTGTATAATTAGAATACTGGGACTCCGGGTAAGGCACGTAATGTGCTGTGTACTAAACCAATGTTGTACTGACATTAATGCAATGTTATAAAAATCGTAAAACCATAAAAAGAGATCATAATAAATGTCCTTCACAACAATATCTCGAGTACAGTTGACGTACTTTGCATCATGCCTTTTACATACATTTTACAACACTCCATATCAGAAATAAAATTAACATGAATAATCAATAGTAAAGAATCTTAAAAGAAAGCAAGTTTGTCTACGTTTCTTCTGGCTTGGCATCGTCCCTGGCAGAGGGCGCATTCTGCATGGTGGTCCTGGTGTTCCACGGCACGGCAGAATGGAGCGATGACGTAAGACAATGCAAGCTCAGTTGACAAATAAGATCAAATAAGATCTCATGATCAAATAAGAAGCTTCCTGCAAAGTATTGTTCTAACAAAGAATTGTAACTAGAGTACAAATATATAACAGCATTATAACATCCAGAAATCAAGCCCAAACTGAACATCATAAACATTGTAATCATATCTAATAATATTATTGTTTAACAACGTTATCAATACAATTATTGTAAGTTTTACCCTGTTGTTTCAAGACGATAACTGATTTCCATTCATGATTGTACCAGGTCTCCACACCTAAGCTGGATTGGACATTTCGTTTTGGCGTAAGGAGCAGAAAATAGGAGGGATAAGAAAAGATGAGAGGATAAAAGAGAGGGAAACGCAGAGTTCGCCACTCTATAGTGAGCAGGTCCCATCTCTCTATTTACACACATGGCCCCTACAGCACTCTTCTAAAGCATGGGTCAGTTCCTCTTGCTCACTCTCGTACTCTTCCTTTTGATCGTAAAAGTACAAAGCAGACACAGTAGACATTGTCTGTCGGTTTATTCCCTAGCCAGTTTCAATGTCTGCTGCCTCCCCTCTTTAACTTTCCATGTTTTCTCTCTCTCTCTGTCACTCTCTCTCTCCTTCTCTCACTCACCGTCGAATTTCAGACATCAGACTCAATACTGGAGAGCTTCTCATATACGTGTCCATTACTAGAGCCGTTGAACGGTCTCTGTCCTTGCCCCATCCCTAACCCGTCCCTTGCTGACAGCAGCTTGTTGTTGCCTGAAACCCCTCCATGGTGGTTGCTGAGGGGTCCGCCCAGGCACAGCTCCTTGGGAAACCGGGGTCCCACGTTGGACATGACCCCTGCGGAGGCGGAGGCTGGCAAATAGGAAGTCACCCCCATGGAGCCTCGGAAGTCTGCCCGGTTGTTGTTGAGGAGCTGCTGCTGCTGTTGTTGCGTCTGTTGCTGCTGCGGCTGTGTCTGCTGCTTTTTGACGTAGTACGATTTGGCGCCATGTAATAGGCACTGGTCGTCCCCGAAGGTTGGGATGAATGGGTTCTGGTTCACCTTATCTGGGTAGAGAGATTTAGACAAGGAGTAAGTCCCGACCCCTCGGGTACCGCCCATACCTCCTCCTCCTCCTCCTCCTCCCATCATGCCTCTATCCCTGTCCCTCATGTCCCTCTCGCCTACTGAACGACGGTGCAACCCACCTTCACCCCCACGGAACAAGCTAAACGATGATCCCCCACCCTTCCCCCGGTCCCCGGCAACAAAAAAGGATGTCTCCCGTTCCCCTCCCGCATACCGCTCGAACATCTGGGCATAAGGGCTTGCACCTTCCATATAGCGATCTTTGTCTTTCAAGCTCACGCTCCGTGGCGGAGGAAGCATGGAAGCCCCACCACCTCCAAAGCCTCCTGAGCCTCCCATCCTGCCCGCCCCTTCTTTCTGCAGGTCTACGAATGTGTCATAGGAATGCTGCCTGCGTAGGACCCTGCCACCGGGGCCAAACTTGCGCCTTTGCGCCTGGGTCTGGGCCCCTCCGCCTCCCTTCCCACCCTCCAGGAGGAACTTGCCCCCTATTTGATCCAAGAGGAGGTGGTTATCCTCGCTGATGTCATATAAGTTGCCCGGCTTCTTGCACGAATCACACCGCTTGCAGGTGGCTGAGCTAGGACGGCTTGAAACTTGTCCGCTCCCCCCACCTCCTCCTCCACTGGATCCCCCTACACCACCCGCAGCTGCATAGCCCCCACCCCCTCCTCCCCCATGCATGCAAACTGGCTTGCCACCTCCACCTCCTCCACTGTGGCAGTTACGGCATTCCCAGTCCCCGCCGGTCAACCCCCCCACCCCTCCAACGTTCTTTTCCCAGCATGCATGGCCCTGCTGCCCAGGAGATCCTCCTCCTCCTCCTCCCACTCCACCTTTAGACTCTGTCTTCTTAGATTTACCTTTCAAGAAATCGTCCACGGGAACCAAACTAGTGCACGCTCCCCCGCCACCACTGCTGCCGACTACGCCACCACATCCACCCCCACCCAGACCCCCTCCACCGCCCATTCCAGGAGCATCACTCAAATCCAAATGTTCCCATGGGGATGCCCCTTCCTTGGATCGGAACTGGTCCATGTAGTAGTCCCTCAAGTTCTCTTTGTCACGGAACATGTAGGAGGAGCTGTTGCTCCCTCTCTGGCTCTTGCGTTCAACAGGTGGGGTGGCTGAACGGTGTCCCTGCGTGACCGGGTGGTGGTGGTGATGGTGGTGGATGGTATGGTGGGTGCGTCTCCGGAAGCCCAGCTCAATTTCGTCCTGCTCCCGACGGGACTTGGCAGATGCTGGTCTCTTTTTCAGACTGTCCCTGTACTGCTTGCGCCTCTTGGCATTGCCCTCAAGATTGCCATAGGTCACGGTGTGAGTGGAAATATCCGATACATCTGAGCGGATATTCCCGTCGTCCCCTCCCGAGCCCGTCCCACCTCCCCCGCAGTACCTGTCATGTCCCGCTATAAACCCTGAACTGGACGCCCCACCCTTGAAGGAGAACTTCCCGTACAGATCAGGCAGGCCAGACTTGAAGCTCGACTGGGTGGGGTGGCCTGCAATCAGGTCAAACTTTTCCCTGTTCCTGTGCGTCAGCGACTGCCGGGGCTGGGTGGTGAAGATGGGCGCTACCCCTCCCCCTAAGCTGTCACAATCGTACATCCCACCCTCCAACGAACTGGCACTCCCTAAGCTACGAGGTCGGTTAGGCAAGGGACCCGACATACCCAGAGCCAGTGCGGATCCCGTGCCCCCATGGTGGTGCAGGTAATGATCCTGGTACAGGTTACTGTCCTTTAGGTGCATGTTCCCAAAAGTCCTCTCCACATCACTCACATAGTCGCTGAACATATTGTCTTCAGGCAAGTATGGTGGTGGAGGCTTGCAGTCAGTATGGCCTCCCAAGCTTCGCCGGTGCTCGCTGATGTCGTAGACAGCTGATTCTCTGTGGCTGTAATCCAGGGCACTGTGAGGGGAGCCGTTGACCCCAGGCACGGAGGTCATGTTTTTGGCAGTGCGCAGCAAACGAAGAATGTTGGAGTGTGTGTTGTTCATGTTCATGTTCATGGTGGCGGATGGGGAGTTGAGGGCTGATTTGTTCTCCTCAATCTGAACGCCATGAATGCAGCTGTAGATTCCCTGTAAATGGAACCACAGAGAGGTAAGAGTGAAAAAAGGGAAGCAAAATGCTAAAATCAACTGTTCATATTATATTTATCATTTGCAATGTTGCAGTGAGCCTGCATCATAGCCTGGTCTGGGAATTGCACTGCCTTAGACTGCTAGACCCTAAAGCTACACCACATGCTGCATGAATGACCCCACACACCACTTTCACACACTTCTGCTCACAACTCTCAAAAGGTTCCATAGAGCTTGGGCCTTCACTGCCAGGATACGAAACAGTTTCTTCCCCACGCTTTCTTTCCCAAAACATACTTCACACAAAAACACTCTCTTGAACAGAACTGCTTTGTTCTCCTGTGCACAAATGTATGTAAATACTTACACCCAGATGATCCCTCAAACATATTTACAGTAAGTTTCTTTTTATTAAATACTGTACATCTCATTATCTATGTTTTGCTCTTTTTTTGCATTGTTCTTTATTATTTCTACCTCATAAAACCATGCATTTTGTCACTTGCACTTCCTCTTTTGCACTCTGTATCATTCTGTCATGCTTGCCTGTAGTCTTGTGTTGGTTTGTTTTTTTCTTTGTGTTGCACCTAGACCTTGTCCGATACAAATATAGTAAATTTGTATATCTGCCGATACGATACAAATCTGATACTCGTCGAGACTTTTTTAAAACAGAAAACCAGACTTCAAAAACAGACTTCAAAAAATGTCCGGATACATTTTGTAAACCTTTACACAAATACAAAAATCACAACTGTGATATAGTTAGGGAGAAACATTGCACAGAGAATATGGTATAGTAAGATTTTTGTAAAAACAGCTTAACAAATTCACAGGTTTCGTTTTTTTCATCAATTAGTGCAATTTTCACACAATTTCCATACATTTAGAGTGAGCACGTTCCGTGGGGAAATAAAGTATTGGGACACCCGGCCAATACAAACTGCTGACATGTTGGCAAGTCTCACACACAACAGAAACTCTCATCACATTATGCCACTTCTCATGTTATGCACGTGGCAAATCACGTTACGCATGCTGTAATTATTTTCTATGGATTTTTAAATGGATCTAATTATTTTTTATTCCCCTAAATTCTGATCCAGTAATTTAGGTTGGGATCTGAGCAATACGGATACAGAAAATCGGTTCGCTTTCATTTCAGTGTGTACTGTGTATATGGTTTAAATGACAAACACCTACTTCACTTGGCTTGACAAAAGGTCTCTGAAATTAATTCTACTAACTTATAACCCCCTAATTTTCTATTAAGAGAATGTCCTCTAAGCAGTGCTGTTTTATAGGTAGAGGCAAAATTGAGATACATTTTAAAATAAGACCGTAATGAGGGGGTCCAGTCTACTACTGAAGAGTTTCCGATGGGACTTAATAGTGAACTGGATGAAACAGTGAACGATGGGTTCATTAAAGCTTCATATATCAGGACCCAAACTCTGCGCCGTCAAAGGAATATGAGTGAGCAAGATAGAGAAGGAGAAAGATAGTGAAAAAAGGCAGAGAGATGAACAGAGAGACAGAGACAGAAGGAATGATTGATGACAGTGTTGCAGGGAGGCTGGTTTTCACTGACAATCAATAATGTAAATCAATGTGATTAAAATTCAGCTGACATTGTTGTGCCTCTTTGGTCAGCCTCTTTAGTACTAAAGACACATCAAGAAAATTAACTACACACGCATTATCTAAACCTCTTCAGCCTAATCAAGATCCCTACATGTACTGCTTGTTTAATCCACTTATCCACATTTCAATACACAATCAAATATAACAAAGGCTGGAACATAGTATTATTTTTTTGCATATTTGCATTTTGCATGTCAGTCCCATTTAATAAAAGTAAAAGTAAAAAATCTTTAATGATAAATGTCACAATGAATAACCACATGAAAACCAAAATGAGCACCTGGGGGGACACAGCTAATAGAATTCTGTCCCAAAAATATTCAAAAGGTTAAAGGTGGCTCCCCTGTTGGCGTTTCACAGCCTTCTCTGAGAGGCCACGTCAGAAACGGTTTCTTGTCTACCTCTTAGTCACTTTTTCTGCCTCACCATATCCATCCATTCTTCTTGTGTGCTTCCATTGTGTGTGCCTTATCTCCACTACCTCCTGTGTTTTTTTTAACCTCAGGTCATCCTTGCCAGCTTGACTCTTTTCTCTCATTTATCTCCTAACCTCTTCATCTGATTGGACTGGTACTGACATATTCTTAGCTCTATGCTATCTTGTTCCTCTTTCTTTTTCCTTTCTTACTCTAGAGGCTTCTACTACTTCTTTTTATGGTCCATTTCTTTTTCTTTTCCCCGAGTGCATTGTTTAGTTTTCTGACTATTTTACCTTTCTGTCTCTTTTTCGTGTCACTCTTGCTTCATCTTCTATCGCTGTTCTGCTCCTGCACTATTTAATATTTGAACACGTTTGATTATACAGTTCCACAGCAAGAAAAGGTTCCCTGCTCAAAGGGAATGTTATCACAGAACTTATTCCTGTGCAGGGACACAGTCCTCACATCAATACACTACAAAGTGTGTGCCTACAGTAAGGGTTAAAGTGACTTTATTTAAGTAAAATATGTAAAGTAATTCAATTAATATAATGAAACTGGTTTAAATAATATGATACACACCGATTAGACAAAAAGTTAGTGCACTTTGTTAAAGCAGCTATTACATCTGATAGAATTCTCAATGTTACCAGCCTGCTGACTCATCTTCTTAGCTGGAAATCCCTCCATCTCCCAAACACTGGATTTCTAATGTAATGTCAACAACTAGAAAAATCAGACTCACAGCTCATGGCCCTTTGAAAAGGTTTCAAAAACCTGGCACCTCTTTTTAGACTGCCATGCGATTGAATTTGATGCAAACACTTTAGATAACCAGCCCACACTACCTACCACCACCCTACCTTTCCCCCATCTCTCTGTAGTTCTTTTCTACCAATTGTATTACTCATCCTGCCGCCATTTGTTCATTCAGTTGTCATGGAATATGTAAATAATTCATGTAGACAAGGTGTGAAGGATATTGTATCCATTAACAATATACAATTAAGCTCTTCTGCTAACCTACAATTAAGCTCTTCTGTCTGTTCTTACTTTTTATTTACCTTCCTGTACTAAAAAATTTAAAGAAAAAGTACACAACTGCAATTTTCACAGGCCAGTTGGAAATATGTATGGAAGACTAGGCTGTACCATAAATACATCACCACAATCATTCAGTTTTTATTGGTCACTGTGCCAATATTTCAGCTACTGAAGACGAACAGTAGAGACTGTAGGTCAGAAATAATCTCTAAAGCATGAATTTAACTTAATTTTACATTTTTATGTAATTTTATGCTTTGTAGCATGTTCCTAATAGAGCCCGACCGATAAAGGATTTTGAAGGCCAATACCGACACAAATATTTGTTGGTTTTAAAATCCGATATTCCAATATATCGGCCAATATATATATATATATATATATATTTTTTTTTAATTTCAGAAACGCGCAACAAAACATGAACAGATTTCCCTAACATTAGTTATTGAACACACTTCACCGA
>JBBPCW010000084.1:16555552-16565938 GCA_037974425.1 Phenacogrammus interruptus | reverse complement strand
ACAGAGAGAGAGAGAGAGAGAGAAACAGAAACAGAGAGAGAGAGAGAGAGAGAGAAACAGAAACAGAGAGAGAGAGAAACAGAAACAGAGAGAGAGAGAGAGAAACAAAGAGAGAGAGAGAAACAGAAACAGAGAGAGAGAGAGAGACAGACAAAGAGAGAGAGTAAAGGTTAACAGCGATATTTTTTTTATCGCGCGATAAGAATCTCGCGTTAACGGCGTTAACGGCCCACCACTATTTTTATATAGCTGCTTTACAGTAATGCTTTGTCATTTTCTGTGCAAGTCACCGTTGATAAAACGTGCAACTGCTGCTGTGAAATGAGTGACGTTTGAATGCAATCCGTTGTAGCTAGACAGGTCACTTCATTGTTTCTATGCTGTGGTTGGGGTAGGAGCTGTCAAATGAGGTGCTGCACTGTGTAAGATACTGATAGGTATCCTTAGCTAATAGACAATTATGGATTCTCCAGTGTGATCGGCTGTCGTTGAGCTTAATTGTTACAAATCATTGACCTATGACTTGGTTCGAGGCCAAAATAATTTTTTTTTTATATAATTTTAAATAAACCAATGTATTTTTTTATATTCTATTACAGCACAAACAGTTCTACCAATTGTGATTTTATCTTACGTTTTCTAATAAATCATTTTCTAACTACAAAGCACTGCCCAGTTCTTTTCATATAACAAAACCTCATTCCCTCCTTATCTTTCATTCTTTGTTTCCCCTCCCCTTTCCCTTTCCATTCACACCTGTGGGAAATACAGGTGGCACATTGTCTGCATCCCCTGCCACCAGCGCTGGTACGATCCAGGTGTAACCGTATCCAGTGAGGCCAACGGAATGTGCCACCTCGAAAATGGTGGTGGCCTCCTCTTTAGTGCAGTAGAGCAGTATGACAGGGCTCTGGAGTTTCTTCATCTGGTTTTGAATCTTAGAGTCGCCATCGTCCACTGACATGTCCAGTAGCAGCACCTCCTCTAACTCCCAGCCCACAAAACTGTTCTCTATTGTACTCCGGATCTGTAGGAGGCAAAAAAACAGTTTGTGCAGTTTATAAAATGGACTGTCCTGTTCAAAACTGTAAAGTACTTAATATGATCATATACAGTGCTTTGCAAACATCTCAGCCAAATGGCAAAATTATACTTAAAAGCTGTTTAGCTGGGCAGTAAAAAATGTTTCCTCTAAAAAAACACTAACATTAGAATGAAATCAAATAACATTAATGCACTAAACGGCGATTTTTATGTATGATTGTCTGAAAGAGAGCCCAGCATTAACTGATGTTACTATCAACCATCACTACCTAATTAACTAATCAATACTTCATTACATTCAATACTGATGGACTTTGATCCATATGGTGGCTGGAGGCAACAAGGAGAAGTCAAATATGTGTTCTTCTAACCAGCTCACAAAATATCTGCATTTTAGACAAGAAAACGTAATACTTTTTTGCTGTTGACGTCTGTTTGCACTGATTTTAATGTTAACTTGTGGTTTTGATGGAAAAAGACACTGCTGTCTATTGAATTCTCTATTAATAGTTGCTTGGCGACCTTAGCCTAATGTTAACTGCACTGTTTGACATTAGTATTATAACTGCAATTATTATTAGTTGGTAAATTAAAATATTAATTTCACATAGTTGCATTATATTATATTTTATGAAAAAATACATTATATTTTTTACAATTTGTTACGTAAAAGCATTAAATCAGTCTCTTCAGGGTGCTACAGTCATTTTACCACCATCAAAGGGGGTTCACATTTTGTATCATATATAGAGACACTCCCTAACCATGTTTAAATCCCTGTAACACTCCCAAACTGTTCACTATGATTAATAATCTTTGCAGGACAGAAACCTTTTAGAACTCAATTTCCCACAATGCAACTAGTGCACCCCTCAGTCCACTCTTACTCTTCTTTATCTGCAGGAGATAAAACTACATTTCCCACGACATAGCTTCTCCAACTGCCATCCCACACAATTGTCTACATTCAAATCCCCTTGGAATTACCATAATTACAAGCTCCCAACCAGGGCAAGAAGGTTCAAGCGTCAGTCCGAGCCGTAATTACCCGTTGGAAGCTCGGGCAAGAAAAGGAGTTGTGACGTAAAATGACTGGCCCTAGTTTCCACAAACACGACTCAAAATTATATACGATTTTCAATAAGTACCAGTAATCGACTTGTCAAATTGCTTTTTCCATTTTATGCTTGGCAACTGCACCCACCTTGCACCGACAAAAAAGGCCATATTCTGAATTTAATGGGAAAAACAGTGTTTCATATCGTTTTGTTTTTGACCAGTAGGCGAACTGGACTGTGCTCCAGCACTGAAAGTAGCTCAAACTACATTTCCCAAAATGCACCCTCTCCCTATCCTGATTTTTGTACACCTCTACAACTGACACAGATACAGAAGTACAAACTGTTTGTGCTCTGCTCCATTACAGGCGTGAGTGAACAAATATGTCTGCAGTAGTCTCAGTTCCTCTTCACTGCTCTTTTATCTGATAGATGAAGAACATCCACAAAAGAAAGTTCTCCTGCAACAAATTGGGTCCTGAAGACACTCTGATATCTCTTCATTCTTCCAGATGTAATTTTAAATCCATTTCGACTGCAGCATGATTTTAAGGCCAAACCAAACCGGTAGTACTTGGTGCCTTGAACCTAACATGTTACAGGTGTTAGCAGTTCAAGTGGGGCAATGGGCATGTAGACTGTCTGTGTTTTCTTTAGAAATCTTCAAGCTAATGATTGGTTTCCCCCCTTTTACTTTCAGTTAACCCTTAGAACATTGTTACAAGCACAATAAATGGTAAATTGTTGTCATACGACAGAACAGCTCATTATGTAGAAGTTCCCCTGCTTTGTGTAGACATCATGCTGAGCTCGGTTAACCTATGTCACACACAACCAAAGTTTTTGTAATTTAAAAAACATGCAATTATAACAATAACCACTACTGGGGTTTTAAAAGTGCCGCCACACGCAAATAGAACATAAAGAACAAAAATGCGCAAATTTCTTTTATTTTAGGTTTTAGAAACAAACAGAATTGAACCCGGGAGAACTTTCAGGATAGTCTCCGCCCCCAAGTGGGTGGGGAGAACCTGCAGAGGGAGGGGGTCCGGAGAGCGGCCGAGTGAAAGAGCAGCAAGTGACCAACGTGTAGAAGAACAAACGCCGGTTTTAGACTCTTTTATATGTTTATATTTCTTGAAAGGAGGTTTTACTAATACACTTTGAGATGTAAGGTTTAAGTAAGAAAAGTTATTATTAAAAGGTTGGTTTTCACAAAGCAGTCATGGATCAGATTCCTCTGACGCTCAAGGAAACACAGATTAGAGGATCTCTGAGACTCTGAACCAAGTGCCTTCTTACACTCTGATGAAATCCAAAAGGGAAACAAGGGAAAAAGTTAGCGTAAATAAATCTGGTCACACTGGGGGGGTGCATTTTATTGAAAAGTGTGGAATCTGGTATATGAATCTGAATACTCAGGTATGATGCAAGCACAAAAATAGGTTAATATTAAGGTGTCCATAGTCTCACTGTGGACACTGACAAGTCTGTGCCACCTTAGTAATTTGAGAGAACTGGGTGAGCAGCTCACTGTTTGTTTACACTGTTAGCCTAGCATCTCCAGCTCTAATTGTAATACATTCAATTTGAACTAAATACGTGATTGACTGCTGGGCTAAGTGGAAAAAGTTGCTCCTATAAAATATACTACAAAGCATATCACACACACAATATGAAGAAACAATCACAGTAGTAGTATTGTTTTCCATGTAGCCCTAATAAAATCTACCCCTGAAGTCAATTTATTTTATATACTTATGCTAGTTGTCAGGAAAGGCTATTAGGAAGACATACAAAACATTCCTAGGGTAAAATATTTTATAACATTTATGTGTTGGGCACTGCAAGTCTAACTGATCGGTATTTGTACCACCTGTAATGAATAAAGGGAGAAGAGCTACTTCACAATAAAAATCACGTAGGACCAAAACGGCGGTGCATTTTCCTCACCCTGTTTACGAAGTCCTGGTATCCGGGGTAGTACGTGGTGACGATGGAGAAAATGTACCAGTCGTACTCCTCCATGATGTTTAGCATGACGGAGGCCTGCTGCTCTATCGACGGCCCGAACTGGAAGAACATGGAGTGGTCGTCCTGCAAGCCACAAAGGACACAATCTTAGTATCTGAATACATGAATATATAATAACTGTCGAGCAGGTAAATAAGAGCGGTCTCTTGTTCATTAGGCGCTAATTGCTAATCAGTGTTGGAACAACATCGCATCGTCACGCGGAAGTCACACTGAAAAGGCTGGAACAGGACTACAAGGGCACATACATTGGAGCCAATGTAGCGAAACGGCATGTCAAATGGGATTTCTCACATGATTGTGGATAGATCCCAAAGAAAGTCGAGCCAATTGTGTGCATCTAAAGGCCTCAGTGTGAAACCAGTGTTTACTTTGTGTTCATATTGGTTATTGTGCCTCAGAGGCAAACTGTATATTTAGTCCATTTTGAAAACCATTCTGTGCATTCTTATCTACAGTGCTCACCAAAGTGAATGTGTGCATGTGTGTGCATGTGTGTGTGTGTGTGTGTGTGTGTGTGTGTGTGTGTGTGTGTGTGTGTGTGTGTTTGCCAGTTGGCATCCAAGCCTATAAATTACAATGCCTTTGTTAATGTGTTCATGCATCATCTGTTTTTGGGCTTTGGCCAGTGAACACAATGTTCGTGTGTAAGTGCGCATACGCGCCAGCAGTTGACGGTTCCGTGTGTATGTGTGCGTGTGTGTATGTATGTGTGATCGTGTGCAAAATCAACCGTATGTGTGTATCCGTTGCTCATGACTCATGTTGGACTACCTCCCTCTCTCTATGTGTCTCGTAGGTCTCTATGCTCCGCTCAACTTCAAAGCCCGCTACCCTAGAGTCCACCCCCCCGGGGGCTGCAATGGACTGATCTGTTACCTTGATTTGGCTTTAATGAGGTAACAACACTGACAAGGCTGAAGGAGGGGGGGGGGGGGGGGGGGAACACTGACATCTCTAAGCTTCCGACATTCGTTCCAAAGGAATCAGCGGGCGTCCATGTGAAATCTCTCACACGTGCCGCTTTCTCGTCTTCACTTATACGTTAATGTGGTATGAAACGCACTCTGAACCTCACACTCCCTTGACCTTGGCTACTCCGCCCACTCCTAAGTGCTGCCTCCCTACCTTTGGGATGAGTCAGAGTGACGTTACTGATCCAGAACTAATCGTCCAACATCAGCATCTGACCTCAATAACGCTGTCTTCGCTGAATGCAAACAAATCCTGACAGTGATGTTTCAACATGTAATGTAGAGCCTTCCCTAAAGAGTAGATGGACCACTATCATCTTCCTGAAGCCCTCAATACGTATCAGTTCATCAGGTTTTACAGATCTTTTGTGATCTTTACAATTTGGGAGACAAATTTCTTAGTACTTTGGGAAAATGGAGAAAATGCCGCTTTAAGAACAATATCTATTAACCGTAATCGTATCGAGTTCAGCATGTACAGTATGATTGTCACGGTACGGTCAGTGGCCGGTGAAGGCAACTGCTTTTTCTTTCTTTTTCTGTTCATGTTTAGGTTCTTTTATTTTGACATGTCTGTCCGTTCGGTTCATGTATCACGTGCTTTTGTTGTCAGCTGTTTTCGGTTCACGTGTCCTTAGTTCCCACCTACCTGCGTTTTGCCTCTGATCATGTTGTGTATTTAAGTCCTGTTTGTTCACGTTCCTGATGCGTCCATCGCCTTATTTTGAGCGCTTCAGTTTCCTGCCTGTTGTTTCTAGTCCTGAGTTTAGTAGCTGTATCGAGGCCCCCGTGCCTGTTTTCTTTTGCCTTTATGTAAATAAAACCTATCTGCATAGAGTCCTGGCTGTCTGCCCGTTCCTGCACTCTTCTAGGTAGCGCTCGTCCGAGGGGGATTAGCAATCCCCCAGTGATGATGCAAACATCTATGTACAGTTTGTGGAAATAAGCTACAACAGCTTTTTTTTTTTTGATTTTGAGATGTTTGAGCACAAAAAGGAATCTTAATAAAGGGGTATCTTGCCCCTCTAGACCCTTCCTGAGATATAAAGCATCAGTTTGTTGGGTTTTATAGAATATAGATTTTACATGAGAGGTCATTTGTGGTCTTTGCATTTTACAATCTGATATTATTAATTAAACAACAACATAAAAATATTTTTAAATGGAAAATTAAGCCTCTATCAACTGACAATGAAATAGAAACAGTTGACATGTCAATTTTTTATGATTCTGTTAATTACATAATGACAATGCATTTTTTATTGGTAGTTGTAACAATAATAACAACTATTACATTAATAATACAATTAATAATATTAATAATACAAGCAAAGCTTCTTTGGGGATTTTTAGCTCTTAAAATCAGTCTCAGGGACAAAATATTGTTCCCTATTTTGCACATCTGATTCCTTCCACCCCTACAGTCTTCAGTTTCTCTCTCCTATCTCTATGTCATCCCAGGTCTCAGTTCATGTTCAGCCGTTCCATCAATCTGAGCGTCGCCAGCGCTGCATCTCCTGCACATTTATACAATAATTGAATCCGCGGACCCCCTCTATTCATTCTCTTTACAGTGCAATATGCTGAAGTGGCCAGCTCTGTCATTCGCTTCTCACTCTTCCCCGGTCGGCCCTAGACAAGCTGTGGGATGCTAATAGCCTTCGGAACCTTACTACTAATTCCCTGTTTCTTTTCATTTCTCTCTCGCGCTCAAGCCCGCTAATAATCGAGGCGAGAGAAAAGACCGGAGTGTCCCGCAGTGCAGAGTATATGAGCAGAGTAATTCCAATATCAGACATAATAATGAGGCCATTAAATAATTTCTCTAGCAAAGTCTGTCTGTGGCTGGACAGGGAAATCGAGCTACGGCTTGTGACGCTCGTAAAGGAGCGCGAGCGGAGTGTGGCATTAAAATAGAGCAGGGAGACAGATTTGTGTACAGCAGATAGTATCAGTTCAGTTGTTCATCATGTGGGCAGCAGTAAAAGGATCAGGGTCTGTAGGTTTACGAGAAGACATTCGCTTTTCGGATGGGGTGTGTTCAGGCCATCTGGACGACCTGCAGAATTAAAGCTCAGCAGTTCATTCTGAATGTGTGGTCGTAGAACCCCCACTGTGGGTATGAAAAGTAGAAAACAACCACATGACAGTGTCACATCATACACTATATGAATAAAAGCATGAATGTGCTCCAGGACACAAAGCAAGCTCCATAAAGACATGCTGGAGGAGTTCAGTGTGGAAGAACTTGACTGGTCCACACAGAGCCCTGACCTCAACCCCATCCAGACCCTTTGGGATGAACTGGAACGGAGATCATGATCCAGACCTTCTCCTCCAACATCAATGTCTGACCTCATAAATGCTCTACAGAATCAATGGACACAAATTCCCACAGAAACTCGAAAATCTTTTGGAAGACTGGAAGCTATTATAGCTGTAAAGGGGACCAACTCCATATTACAGTCTCTGTATTTGAATGCAATGCCATTAAAGTCCCTGTTGGTGTATTTGTCCAGCATGCCAATATTTTTGTCCATATATGGCAACACTCACAAAAGGACACTAAAAGAGTCGCTAATAAACAACACGGAAATGCAAACATTCCTGAAACACCTAACTTTTCTATACCGGTCTTCTATACGTTACAGAGATGATTTGCTCCTCAGAAAACAGTGCTAACACCTACAGCGGGTAGGCTTAGCCCTATTTTGGAACAAGCAAAAGCAGCAAGGATAAGTTACACCCCCTCAGAGGCCACAGGAGCGGAAACTTTATTAGTGCTTTTGCTCATAGTCTCGGATGTCCATAACCCACTTTAAGTTGTTTCAGAGGTGATAACATGGCTAAACGGCACAAAGGACAATCTAAGCCTTTCGAAATTTGTAAGGACAGGCTGCAAGGATACAACTGATCCTTGATCTTGGCTGTTTCTATGTCAGCTTCACAAACGAGACTGACTGGTTGAGTTCAGTCTGAAACTGATCGAACATGGGGTGAATATAATCATGTTTGATGTGCAAAATATAACTTGTTATACTTGTATTTGAATACATATAGTGAAGTCTATAAGACAGTAGACTAAACATCCAGAGTTATTGTTGTTTTGTTAGAATATATAAAAGTAATTACATAATTAATTTGATATTTACAGGATGGGAAATACTTCTACTCTTTTACTATACTTAAGTGCTGTTTTGGACTCACACTTTGAGCATTAATGAAACTGAATACTTCAATTAGTACCTTAGAAATTATCTTTTCAAATGACACTATCACTGTTACATTTTTATTCAGGCCATGAGAGTTGTTTTTCAGAAAGACATGGTAAAATCGCACTGCCCACAGCTATGCTAATTTGTCTTTTTGAGAGGGCTGGTCACCACTGTAACACAAAAAATATGTACAATTTTTATTACATTTTTGTTAGTTTGAATGTCAAAAACATGAAAAGAATGTAAAGGATGTATTTCCTTTCTCCAACAGAAAATGAATGAATGAATGAAAGTTTAGTATCCAGTCTGTCGATAGAATTTCAATGCCGTAAAATTGAGAAATAACTCGCATAACATTATAAAATGCCTACCAGACCACAACTATGGCTATGTTTCCAATACCTTCTCAAATCTATTAATAGGTCAATTAATGCTCTACATGCTACACCATCTCTCAGTCCGGCAGCTGCTCAGTCCTTCAAGCACTATTAAATGCACTCAGTGTAGTTTCAGACTGGAGAGAAGGAGATTCTGGAGAGAAGGTCGGTCTGAACATTAATGAGCACTAGAGCCATGAGCTTGTTAAGGCCGACCACGGTCACTGAGCTTGCCATACACCACCATAAATGCAGCGAGAAGGATCCGCTTATGCTCTGATTGATGTAAACATAGAACATAGCTTTTGTACATTTATCTCATAGCCACTGGAGACAGACAGAAGAATGAGCTCCAGGAATTAAACCAATATAGATAGGGAACACAGAATGCAAAGACAGAAAATAGCATCCTCATGTTCAGACACAAAAACCATTACATAAATGGTATATGCAGAGGAAAAGACACAGATTCAGGGAGAAATAATGAAGGGCATCATAAAAACTACACTGATCAACCATAGCGTTAAAAAACACTGACAGATCAAACAGAAATTTTCTACAATTGGCACACAAGCATCAGAGGTGGATCATGGAGCAAGAACATGACCTGCTCTTTCCATTATGTATATGGGTTCTAGGTCACAGACCTTGGGAGGAGTTGGTACCAGGATGCACTATAGGAAGACCGAGGCACTGCTAGGAAACCTTGGGTCCTAGAATTCCAGTGGATGTTATTTTAACTAGTACCACCAACCTAAGCAGCCCTTCAGGGCAACAATAGTTCCTTATGGTTGTGGTTTCTTTTCAGCAGGATAATGTTCTCTGCCACACTGTAAGATGGGTCCAGGAACAGTTTAAACAACAGGTGATGGTGTGGCCTCAAAAGTCCCCAGATTTTGATCCCTCATTGCTGGAAGGAATACAGGTGTCACGGCTCGGCCAGTGACCGTTAGGGTCAATGTTTTGTTTTGGGTTTCTGGGATTTTATTTTGGCATGATTCTGCTTTTTGTGTCACGTGTTTTTGGTTGCCATCTGTTTTGTGTTCTGTTCATTGATTTTGTGAGTATTTAAGTTCTGTTTAGTGCTGACCAGGTTGTCAGTCACCTTAATTCACCTTAATTTAGCCTTATTTTGTCCCGTTCCGATTCACGTTCGTGTTCATGTTTACAGCAGCCCTTGTGCCAGTTTTTGTTTTCGTTTTGTTTCCTGTGTAAATAAAGCGCACTGAAATGGATGCAAGCTTGTCCTGTCTCAGCTACCCCCGAGGTAAATCACAGAGGCCGTTTTACCTGGCCCCTCGTGACAACAGGAATGCCCTGAGAATTATGCAGAAATGGTTCAAAGTGGTACTTGTAGGGACAAAAGGTACCGTGATGAGTTGATTAAAAAAAAAGAGCGATAAAAAGCACATTGTTTCTTTTGCTCACCTACGCTGGTCATCAGCAGTTTGAGAGGCAGCAGATCAACAATGAAACACAGAAACACAGTCCAGTGCAGCTCAGATCTTCCTTTTATATGATCTTTAGCTTGCATGTTAAATTAAAATAAAACTGAATATCTTTTAGTAACACACTTTCATCTCTTATTTTTGAAAGCTGTTTGTCATGGCTAGCCCTCAACCATGAGCTTCCTCGGAGCACGGAACAGGACTGAGACCAGGGATCCATGCTGATATGACTTTTA
>JBBPCW010000084.1:16484439-16499575 GCA_037974425.1 Phenacogrammus interruptus | reverse complement strand
TGAACTGTTTGAAATTCAATTAAATAAAGCTTGAAACATTGGGGTGTTCTAAAACTTTTGACCGGTAGTGTATATGTTGCCCTGTGCTCCTCTTAAAATACATGTTTAATCCACAATCATCTATCTGCATTCCTATCCTTGACCGTATCATCACCCCTGTTTCCAATCGCAGCTCTCTCTCACATGGCTGCACTCTGCATCCAACACACTTCAGAAGCCTTCTTTCTCATCCATCTCACATTCAACCTGCGAGGCATATGCATGAACAACATTCAGCATCATGCCTTCAATTTCTAAATTTCTCAGATTCATCACCCGAACACTCTTCACCTCCAGAACGCTCCCAGCATACCCTTCACAACACCCACCCCATTTCGCCTCCCATGCACACCACGATAGAATAAATTGAATCCTCCTCCAGTACACCTGGCCTAACTTCATTTCCATCTGTCTCCTGCATACACAATATATCAACCTTCCCTCACTCCCCTGAGTTGGGACACGTTCAAAAACACAAGCTCAATTTGAATGTAATGCCAAAAACACATTTCAACAAATGTAACCTTATTAGTAAATGTTTAACGACTGTCTCACCAACCTTTCGAAACATGTTGCTGGCATCAAATACAAATATATCAGTCAAATATGAGTTTACATGATTTTCAACTAACCACATTGTTTTTATTTACACAGCATCCCAACGTTTTTGGAAACGGTGCTGCAGACACTGTGGAGAAAAGACAGGACTGTGTGTTTTGTTTCAAGTCAATATCTTTATTTGAACGTTCTCAGGGTGTCTGGTTACCAGACAGAACATTACAAAAGCATTAATGCCACCATTGTCTTTCTGTGTAGCTTGAAACGAGGCCATATTATGGAGCACAGTTGCAATGTATTGAATGTCTTTATTTAATAAAAAAAATTAAAAAAAAAAAAAAAAAAGGAACCAAATATTTGAAACAGACCAAATACAACGTATAAATATCTGACCTATTTGTTCAACACTTAACTCTGTACAGTCATACTACACATTGAAAATTCCTTTTAGGGGGGGGATCTACACCGGGATCAATTCCAACGTTTCCTTAAAATAACGTCAAATTGAATAGTGTGTACAGTCCTTGCTTTAGTGTAGATGTATGTGTATGTGTGTATGTGTGTGTGAGAGTAGATTTGTGTGTGTCTGTGTGCGCACACGCACGCATGTATGTGCATAACAAGTGCACATTTAACATCCTGTCCACACTCGCACCTGTCCTAATACCAGGAAGGTCCTAATTAAACAGCAGTCGCGCTTGTAATTAATAGTTCAGCCTCTCCCTCTGTTTGTGACTACTGTACCAGTTTCTTTCACCAGCCCACACACCCATCAGCCAGCTCAAGAAGAGCCAGCGGATGGTGGGTTGATGACATCTGTACACTGCGGCTCGCAGAATGGCCCAAAACGTCCGTACACGTCCTTGGCCCTCACAGCGAAGTAGTAAGTAGAGCCGGACACGAACTGGGTCAGAGTGCAAGCCATGGGCAAGGGGAGCGCCTTCACCTCTCCAATCTTCTTCCACAGAGACTGAGATGAAGCTGCTGCTGCTGACCCCTGGTGGTCCTGATGGTACGCGTACAGGTGGTAACTATCCACAGCTGCACAGTTACGATCCGTTTCAGCAACGCACCAAGACAGGACGATGCCGTTCTGGCTCTGGACCCGGGCCAACTTCAGCTGAGGTTGCTGAGGCGGGGAGGTGTGAGCGGCCTCTGGGGGCAGCCTCGCAGGGGGAGTCGGGGCTAATGGCAACGGAGGAAGTGGAGCTGAGGAAGAAGAGCCTGGACGGGATTTGGAAGGCGAGTCCTGGACGGATAAAGGAAAAATGATCAGCCCAGTGTCTGACAATGAAATCTCTGATTTTTACGTTTCTCCACACTCTATAAAATAAATACAAATTGTATAAACATAGATGTCTATAGCATGAACACAGGCACATAAGCTCTATTGTACAGTTTTGATTTAATCCTTTGATTCATTATGATTTGATTCTGAATCTTAATGCAGGAAAAGCCTAACTCAGTATGTCTAACGCAGTTCTCTATTGAAAGAAGCAAGTTGTAGTTACATGTACTCACCACTGAGGGTCGATGCTGCACCACAGAGCGACCAGCTGAAAAAGAAAAAAAGTTCCAGGTCAGTATGTGACCATTAAAGAGTAATCACACTGTAGAGCAGATGTGAAATACACTGCTTTGTAATAATACATGGTGTCAGTCTCATTGCGACGTTATTACTTTTCAAGCTGCCAAAAATACAATGTTTGTGTCCGCAGCGCCCCCTCTGGTTTAACTAAATATGTGAATAGGTTTATCAGTGTTCCCACACCTAATTACATTGTGCTGAACGGAGTGCAAAATATAAGAACTGAACAGAGTTGTAAGATAATCGAGTTGTTTACTACTTAATAACAAGGTTAAGGTTAGCTGTGTATATGCAACAGCAAGTCACATGTATGATTAGGGAAAAAAAACAAAAAAAAAAAAAAACAGGAAATGACTCTGCGTGCTAACTTCTGATCGCCTGTCTGATGAGTTTCACTGTTAGCACCAAGCTAAAAAACGTATGCCGCCTTACTGGGTTTCACATCTCCCTACTTAAACACATGCATGCTCGGATAGTCGCAGCCAATCCATTCATCTCTCCGTTTTCCTTCTGGTAAGTTTCTCTTTCTCTCCCATATTACTGCAGTCTGCTATGTTGCCCCATAGCACCCACCTTCCTTCTTTCCCAAAAGGGCTGAAGTGTCCTTGTTTCTTTTCTGAACTCAGACTGATCTTATTTGAAACTAGCTTGGTGCCGATACTCTTTAAGGCAATGCTCTGCATTAAGTAGGAATGTCAATACTGTACAATTCATATGTGACCAGGTGGAAAGAGGATGAAGATGAAGAAACTGACAGATAAGCAGAAGAAAAAAAGATGACGGAGCAACACTAATATAGGTCTACGTAGCAAATCAACAACCAAATGAGAGACAGATAAAGGAAAAAAAAACAACAACTTAAACTCACCAATAGAGGTGGAGCTGACTAACGGGGGTGGCCCTGAGGGTCTCTGGGTAGAGGTGGCAATAGAGGGGGCAGTAGCCTTCTGCACACCTGTCACTATAACAACACAAACCCACAGACACAAAGCCAGCCAGAGAATGAGGGAGCGAAGGAACACAAGACCAAAAAAAAAGACAAAGAAAAATGCTGAAGGATAATGGAAGAGGAGGCTTAAAGGCTAAAGGGGGGAGTGGAGGTGTACCTTGCACATCGTCGTCATCCTCGGTCAGGTCTATGAACGAATTCTTAGGGCGAGCAGACTGTGGAAAGAACATAAAGAAATAAACAACACTTTTAACAAGGGCACAGTGGTAAGCTGCATTATTTCTAAGAGTAAAGCTCCAGTGTAATGCACATACCTGAGCGGGTGATTTGGCTGGAGTAGAATTAGAGGCTTGATTATCTAGAGGTGAAAGAGAGACAAAGTGAGATTACACAACAAGCTTTCATAGAAAGCTGGTCAAGGCGGCTGTATACTTTGAAGGAGTAAAGTGCTGGCTGAGAAAGAAATTTTACAATCCGTCCTCTCTGGAGAAACAAAAGCATGACCGTTTGATATTTGGATCAGTCACAGAAAGTGTGAGAACTGGGACCATCTTTCATTTATACAGTGGAGTTAATTAAACCACAGGCTCTGAAATAATGTCTGAATTGTGTGTCATATGGCATATAGACTACGGATATTAATTAGCATCTGTTTTATTGCATATGAACAATACCGCCATCTATCATGACACGACCAAATATTCTCTGGCATTTTGACGCGCATGGTTGAGGCCACACACCTGTCTTGGAGGCCATTGCGGATGCAGAAGGTGGACCGGCGGCTGCCGACCCAGTTGCTGCAGGACCTGTGGTTGCCAGGGACGATGAGGCAGTTGCCACTCCCACCACAGCGGCGCACTGGGTTGGCGCGCGAGCTGTTGACACAGAAACGGCGGCGCTGGGTGAACTGACCGTCCCCGTGCCACCCTGGTACATCGACCTGCCCAATGACATATGCGGAGCGGTGGAGGAGGACGACGGCGAGGAAGACGAAACAACGTTTCCGGCCGACTTCTGCAGGATGATGGTGGTGGTAGCTGTGGTGGTCTTGGCTTTGTTAAGACTGTTCACTGTGGCAAGTGAAGACACTGGGATCACACCGATGCCCCCTGCTATGGCCCCTGCTTGTCCGTTGGCCATAGTGAGTGGCAGCTGAATCAGCAAGGGCTGAATGGACATGGACTGGCCGCCTGATGCGGCTGTGCTGGTCGTCATGACTCCAGTGTTGGGGCGAGTCTGCAGCAGCAAAGTACCACCCTGGCCGGTCAGCGAAGATGCGGTGGAAGATGGGGTGGAGCCCGTTGTGGTGGAGAGGATCTGGAGAATAGGAGCAGGAGCAGCCAAGGCAGATGAAGATGCTGTAGTCGGGGTGGAGTGAGGTTTAGGCTGGGCTGGGGTAGCTGAAGAACATAAAAATGAGGTTATAAAAACGTAAAGGAAAAAAGAAGAGAGAATAAAAGCCCAAGCATTTTGAATTTAAAGCTCAAAGTTAGCTTAAACCCAACATCACAAATAGGCTCCATGCACACAAGGGCTGCAGTGTTTCCATTACTCTGGCAGACCAGCTTCTGGTCATTAGCTAATGTCTTCTCATGAAGTCGAACACACACCAGTCTGTTGCTAGACTCTCAATACAGGCAGTACAATCCATTTAATGGGTAAAGGAGCGCAAGTTGTTTGACACCTCATCCTCCTGTCCATTTCCAGACTATACAAAGATTTTCGTAACCCTAGGAATTCCTAATCGTGCGTGAAAAAAAAAACGCAACCCGTTTTGCAAATGTCTCGTTCACACCATACCAGTCGACTCCATGTTTGTTGGCCGGCATTTAAAAACAGAAACTGCTAGTACAAGCCAACACCAAATCCTCTTCTACCATAAATGACGACCTTCGATGGCTTGCAATCGTTGTGGAAACTCATTTGCCTAAACACAAATGGCAGTTCAAACAAATTCCATCATCTGACGTTTTGAACTGGGATGGGCTAAAATGGCTTCTAGAGATTCCTGGAGACGATGACAGACCTCTTCGGTCAATGTATTTTTCACTGACACTATGAGGGGGAGGGTAAATAAAACTAGAACCGAATGGAAT
The DNA here is from genome assembly GCA_037974425.1 of Phenacogrammus interruptus. NCBI lineage: Eukaryota > Metazoa > Chordata > Actinopteri > Characiformes > Alestidae > Phenacogrammus > Phenacogrammus interruptus. The sequence goes on along the minus strand of JBBPCW010000084.1, from coordinate 16,494,345 downwards.
ACAATTTTAATCTGTATTCAGGTTTTTGACAAAGCAGTGTGACAGCTGAATCAAACAAATCACAATCAACAAATTAAAACAATAACTTGCAATAGCCTGTCCAGCAAAACATACACTAGCCAGTGTGCAGCTCACTGCTTGGTTGCCAGGTAACATTTAATGTTTGGCCATTAACCCTCCGTTTTGTAGCTAGCGATGCACATTTTGACAGGGAGTGTAAAAGAGCGCCATTTCCATCTGTTTGTTGGCCAACATTTAAAAACAGAAACTGATCCACCGGTATATGGAACCCGAAAGACAAGTGTGCATGGAGCCTATTCAAGAACATGCAAATCATTCTAATACCCTAATTTACAGACATGGCTTGGAAAAACTTACCAGTAGAGCTGGTTGCTCCAGCACTGGTCTGCTTGGGATCTAGAGTGGTCCTTTCCATGCTAAGACAGAACATCTTAAATTAAAATCAACTCAAAAAGAGCAATATCATGATAAATCAATAGAATCTAAGATTAAGGGCCCTATATCAATGTAGAAACATGTAGAAATATTTTAGTCACAAGGGGGAGTCTTGCTCCAATGATTGTGCTAAAGCATGCACTGACACCGAGCGAATCTCAAGTAGCAGTTCTTTCACAGACAGCATTTAGCCACAGATCATTAGCAAAGGTACTCACCGGTGAATTGTTGAGGTGGAGTAGGTTGCGGCAGGCTTAGCAGCACCCTAGAGGGGGAAGGGGGAGGGGACAAGCAATTAATGTTCTGAGTGAAATTATTTATTGTAATAAACGGTTTGAAACGGTTTTCATTCTAGGAATTCGTTCAGGTCTCGATCCGCCAGGATGCGCGATAGCTTTGTTCCACAAGCCATCAGACTCCTGAACTCACTCCCAGCCATCACACTTCACTTTCCCCTCACACGCACACCTGGACTGTGAAATAACTCACTATTGCACCACTGCACTTTCCCCTCACACATACACCTGGACTGTGAAATAACTGACTGTTGCACCACTGCACTTTATCAGACTATGCTGCTCCATGGACAATCTCAATTTCTGTTGCATATTTGCACACATGCTGAAATTGCACACAAAATATATGATGTCATATTATAACCCTCTACTTCTTGCACACTCCGTGTAAAATGTCAATTTCCACCTGCACACATGGCTGCATGTTGTGCTTACACTGAACACTGTATGTATAACTAGTCCAGATACAGTGTTGCCAAATTATAACTCTAACTCTTGCACATCCAATGCAAATGTCATTTCACCATCCTACCTCTATTTCTATCTTTTGTGCCAAACTATATTTAACACTCCTTGTCTTGTCTTAAATGTGTTTCTATCTATTTTTTATCCTATGTGCCTATTTGTGCTAATGCCTATTTGTTCTCTGCACTGTAATAACTGGAGCCACGTCGTCTCGTCTCTCTATGTATCTGTACAGTATATAGCAGAGATGACAATAAAGTTGACTTTAACATATTTTGGAGAAACACTCAGTGATTCAAAGTCAAACGGACGTCATCACTAAACAATTGTTACTGTTTGCACTCAGTGTCAAATGTGAACTACCAGCCGCTTTAGCTACATGATACCAACTCACCTCTCTTTTGGAATATTCTGTTGCTTGGTTAGCAGCTCCAAACTTCTTGGCCAGTCGTGAAATCTTAGCCTGAGACAAACAACAAATGTAACAAGTGTTAGATAGGAAAGTATACACAGAAAGCTTGGTTTGGCGGTTTGCTCTTCACAACAGAAATCTTTGTGGTTTGAATAAAAGATTCTGGAAGTTCTGAGGAGAAGCTGGAGACTAGAAGTTGAAGGCTTTCGAGCTTCATCAGCGCAGCGGAGTGAAAAAACTTGGCACTGTTGATGCTTTTCCAGACAGTGGACATCTTACAGCTATCAGTGCAAGGCCTCACTGTAGAATTCTCAAAAATGCACCCTGCTGACATCTGCAAACACATTCTGCACTTGATAACTTCATGAGTCTACAATAAGGAGAACGCTTGCTCCTGGCAGGTTATCACAGAGGAAACTACCACCGTGGTTTCACTCCACGAGGAGAAAAAGGCAGTTCATGATATTTCATTGTCATACAATGATTTATGTCTCTGATCTGCGTTCGCATCTGTGTTGGTTTTGGTGAAGGGACACGTTGTTATATGTGAGAAAACAACAACAAAAGACTACAAGCCAACACCAAAAGCTCTTCAAACTTCTTCGACCTTTGATGGTTTGCAATCGTTGTGGAAACTCCTTTGTCTAAATACAAACGGTAGTACAAACTAATTCTATCAGCTACAACGTTTTTGACTGGGATAGGCTACAGTGGATTCTAGAGATTGTGCAGAATGAGGTTTAGATTGTTGTGAATAATGGATGCGCTGCTAGTTAAACACAAGTGTTGGGGTCCTTCTCTAAAAATCTTCTGTAAAAATCTATAAACATCTATTTACAGTTTAAAAACACTTGTATTAGTCATCAACATACACCACGATATACACCATTAAGTACTCAATCATAAATTACTTACATAAAATGTTGTTAACCACTTTTCAGTGCCATATCATTTATATATGTTAGTTTGTGACGAACATTTTTTATTGTAATCCTAACATTTTAATACTAATCCACACAAATTGAAAGTCCTGGTGAAACATATCATGGATCAACTCTCACCTGCAGTGTGGTGATATGTTGGAGAGCATTCTGTTGCTTGGTGGCAGTATCGATCTTGTCCACCCTCTCCTTGAGCTCCTTGAGAGTGCGGTCAAACACAGACAACTGCAACACCCGCAACCGATCCTCCACCAGCTGCTGCACCACCTGTGAGAGTCAGAGAGAGAGCTTTGTTACAAACAATAAAAGTCAAACATTGTTCAACTATTCCATCCATTTTACAATTGCAAACATGGCTCAGCCAATTAGATTTCAGAACTAGATTGGTTTAAGTCAAACCTACTGAGGGTCACATGCTAAAGCATGCTTTTATGTAAATAAAGCCACACCTTCTCCAGTTTCACACGGCTGCCTGCATTGGCTGTGATCTTCAGCTCTAGCTGAGCCTCAAGCTCCACGCCTTCCACCCTTGCTCTCTTCCCATCTCTCTCATCTTTAACCTCTGCATCTTTCCTTCCTTCTTTCCCTCCTTCTGGTGAGAAGGATCTCTTCTTGTTTGTGGGAGTGCTGTTGCCTGTTCATGAAGGAAAAAGGGGACAGGAGATTTAGTTTAGACCAAAGCAGCATGAAGGAAATATAATATCTTGTTATATTGAAGGTAAACGACATTAAAATTTGGGGCATTCTTTTTGTTGATATGAAAAAAGGCACTTATTGTACCATAGAAATAGGACTCCATGATATGCTGATTTTTTCCAATAGTCCATTACAGCAGTATGTAGACAGGATTGTGCAAGTCGAGCTTAGATCATTATACAGTAAGGCAAGAGGTTAAGAATTGTAAAAAGTGAGAAGAAAAGTTATAAATCAAGAACGTTCTACTAGTAGTATCTCAATAGCGCCATACAACAGGCTTATAACTTCATTTTGGCAGAACTGCTTCAGTATTCCTGTGATTGTTTCACTTTTTTTTTTTTTTATTGGGCTTCTCCTTAGTTTCCTTTTCTCCTATTACCTGGGCCATCTGCCGCTTTAGAACTTTGTGTAACATCTACATCTTTCTTCTCCTCTTTGGCGTCCTCCACATCCATCTTGTCCTCGGTTCGGTCTTTCACCTCATCCCGCTCTCCCTGGCCCTCATCTTCCTCACTGAGAAAGAGGAAGCCCTCTTTCACTTCTGGGTCGCACTCCATGCCGGCGGCAGGAGAGCCAGAAGCAGATGACAAGGAGCTCTTGATGCTTTTCTCCTCCTTCTCCTCGGCGGAACCGTTGTCGAGAGAGGGTCCATCAGTATCGATGGCAGCGGTCTCTCCGTTGAATAGTTGGTCTGCAGATGTATTTTTCGGGTCGCTCTTCTTGTCAGATTTAGAGACCTGAGAAGAAGAAAAGAAAACTTTAAAATCACAAAAGGAGAGACAATGATCAAGTAGAACACTACAGAGAAAGGTAATGTGTTCGTTAGGTCAAAAGCTAATGACACTGAGCTTCGCCTGTGAGCGAAGGACGCACTTAATGGAAGTTCGCTTATTGCTCCATACTCAACGCTGCGTTTACTTTTTGAATACGCTGATAATAAAGGTACAAATATCTCTGACTCAGCATTCTGCATTACAGCTCTAGTAAAACTAAGTCAACTCTAGGTAAACTAGATTCTACCATATGGTTCAAACAACTTGCACTTTCACATCCAGTCAAAACAGGAAAGACAAAACAGAGATGCAGAGTTTAGCACCGAAATGTTCTCGCGCTTGTACCGGAAGCCATTAAAGGTTCGCCGTATTCAAATGCCTGTTTCTTATTTTAGTTCCAGCAGCACCAGGATGCGCACTCACTTCCGTCTTCTCGTCCTCTGCCTCCTCCGGCTTCTTTTCATCCTTCCTCTCCTTCTCTCCTTTTTTCTCCTCCCCTTTGCCCTTTTCTGACCCTTTCTTCACGGAAGGTGAGGGCGAACGAGAGCGAGAGAGAGAGGGAGATGGCCGGCGCGACTCTTTCTCCTTCACCTTCTGGCCATCTTCGGTGTGCGTCCCATTTACCAGCGGCGTCTCTGGCCTTGAGGAAGAGGAAGGAGGGGACGGAGAGTTGGAGGCCACACTGGACAAGGTGTGGTGGAGTGCTTCCAGCTGTTGACGGTCACTCATCTTCATGGTCTTCCGAGCACGGAAAATTTTCTTCTGAGGCTCTTCCGGCACAGCGACTTCCATGTTTTTCACCTGCGCAAACTAGAGAGACAGACAAGGTTTCAAGCTGCTTGTTTTACTTCAGGAAATAGAAAAGTAAACAGAAGTACAAGAACAATTTGGAAAAAGTTGTTAAAGTTAAGCCAAGTTGTTAAAGTTTAGCTGAGCATGTCCACTTAATTGGTCCAAGACCACTGTCCTTGTCTCTAGGACACAATCTAGGAAGTACCACTAGGTGGCACTCTGCAACCTAGATCCCACTTTGCATTGCTCTACATACTTCTGCTGCCCTCGAAGACAAAAACTACAGCTGCCACTGTCGCAATGCCACTGCTGATCAGCAGTGGCCCCACCAAAAGACACGGTTAAGCCCTGAAAAGGCAGTTTAAGCTGAGAGAAGCGCCTGTTCAGACTTTAACTACACCTGAATTGTTTCCTTACATTGTCTTCATTGTCACCAGGCTGCCTCTGCAGATAACACAGTAAAAAGCTAAGCCTGGGCTGAAATTATAGAGATAAGGCCTAAATCTATCCAGTTCCTCTATCAAATTTCCAGACTAACTAAGTAGCTCCCTAACAGCAGCAGAGCAAAATGCTTCTGATGGAAAAAACGAGGAGGGGTGAAATCCCAGCGTTTGTCTCCTCCCCCTTCAGTTTCACTGGTTCGACGCTCAGCCAATCAGAACAGCGGGTTACAGAGTCTGCTAGTGACAACAGAGGCTGCACATGCAATACTGTGGTCTTTTAACAAGTTCCAATTTCGATACGACGCTCGGATTCAAGACTCTGCGTCTCTGTCTCTCACTCAGACCAGACAAGAGTCCTGTACACAGGGCTATAAGGGGTCTTCTGCGATTACAGTTACAGAGTGGGACTATATAAAAACATAATTAATATTAAAACTGAGGACTTCACAAAAGCACTTAAAACCCATAAATCTCACCTGACTACCGTGTTCCTTGGTACCTCCCTGTTCATGGATTTGAGCACAGGATTGGTCTGGAATCTAAAGAGAAAAGGAGCAAATATTGGTTTATTTATGTGGCATATAACATTACAACTGCATATCGAATATATGGCTTATATAATAAACTTATAGAAAATAAACGTTCATCGTTGTCCTTGTTAAACAGATACAAGAACCTGATTCCACAGGTCACAAATTTATCTAAACAAATTAATGCTAAGTATACATTTTTTTAAATCGGTAGATAAATTGCTCAGTTTTTCTAGCTGCAGCATACCTTTCCTCAAGCTAAGATGACAGTGATGTTAAAATTGTAAATTAAGACAACATATATAGCTTTAAAACAAAACGAAGACCTTTTGTTCAAAGTAACCTGGTCAATTAACTCTACAAGCTCAGTCCCTCACAAACATTTGTTTACGGCTTTGCTCCCATACAGAGTTGAGAGATTAAAAATGCATGTCCTCCATGTGGCTAGAATCATTAATCGACAGCTTTTTTTTTGTTGTTGTTATTTATCCTTTTGCTTCTATTCCGTTCCCCACCACACACACACACACACACACACATCTATAGGGAACACTAGAGTTGCAGTCGGAATTACTTAAGCTGTAGACTGCATACAAATTAGCCTACATATAACTCAATCCATCTGCTGAAGCCTATGTTGGTCATGGTTACACCCCGAGTTGGAAATAAACATCTCCCTAATGAAAAAACACACACACACGCCATGATCCCTGCATTTAGGTGCAGGAAATACCCCACGACTTAACAGTTTAAAATCCTTGGTCACATTTCAGTGCTGCATGGAGGGAAATTAGCATGCACAGGTCAGCTGCAAGCTCGAACTGAGCTCCGCTTTCTTCAGATCGCTGCACCGCTGCTGCACTGCTGCATGCGCAGGCTGCACTGCATGGTCTGGCCCCTAAATATAGCAACATCTGCTCCTGCACTGTTCACACAGCGCCTCTCTCGCTTCCTGCCTGAAAGCTTGCATTCTGTCCCCGAGGTATAGTCTCCATGGCAACGGCTCAGAATTTTTCATTTTTTACTTACTTCATTTTTGCTGAAGGTCAGTGGATGAAACGGACTAGCTGTTTTTGTCGTAACGAAAATGTCGCTAATGTGATTTTAAAGATTAGAAACACAAATTTAAACAACTCAACAAACAGGAACTGAGATCAGCTCAAAGGGACTGTAAGGCCAGGGTCACTGGCAGGACTAGCTATTAGCATGTAAGCAAAAAAAATGCATTGTTTGCAGGAATGGGTGGGAATGTAGCAAAGTGAGCCAGATCAGTTAGCCTGACACACTAAAAATTCTGTACATATATGTACAAAAAGAGGACACAAATGTTCTCCTGCCTCTGTCTTAGCTTCCCAAAAAGGTCCTTTTTTGAAAAGAAAAAAAAAAAAAAGGCTGCTAACCGCTAGCACCATCCCTTTTCCTACACTGTTGTTGATGGCGCCAAATCCTCTGCGCGCCCCTCCCCCACCGCTGAGCGAGGAAACCAGCGTGTCTCTCGCTGCAGGGACTCAAGATGGCCGCCAGGGCTTAATTCTCTGCAGCTGCTGAAGCTGAATTGATCCTGGCAATGACAGAACTCCAGCTTAGTTTGCTGGGATAATGCTAGCATTGCACTCAAGCTGTCATCAGCAGCTAGAGAAAGAAAATAACTGATTTTTTTTTTGTTCAACTATTACTTCTACCACTTCCACCCTCTATGGAAATCCACACCTCAGCATCATTCGCTCCATTTTTAGAGGAATTTTGGTCTTCACTTTCAGAACCAGCGCTGATGCGACTGCTAAGGTTTTAGAGTACATTACTCAGTGTTTAAAAAATAATAATAAAAAAATCACGGAAGAGTGAATCCTGGAAAATGAGGGCATGCTAAAAAATCTCTAAAAGCTGAAATTCTTTGAAAAAAAAATTCAAGAATCTCTTATTGCATCAGATAAGCAGCTATGCTCTTTAAAGTGCCCCTTTTACAAATATTAAAAGTACCCCTATTCAGTCAATTGGCAGTAGATTTCAAAAATATGGCAGTAGTTTTAAAATAAACAGGAAAAAATTACTGCCATACAAAATACATCTCAAATTAACACAGATAAACATTATCCAACTAAAATACCATAATCTACTCAGTTCAGGTGACTTTCCGTTCTATTTAGTAAAGCAAACAAGTGGCATTCGCTGCCATAACAAGCAAAGATAGTCCGGCAAAAATGACTGACCTTGACATGCCTATATAACCATCATTCATCAAAGAAGGAAATTAAGAATAAGAGAAATCTGCACTTTGGCCCAGTTCTTTCCCAAAGGAGCCAAAGTTTCCAAGTGTGTACACTCTTCACTGGGAAGCTCTAGACTCAGCAAATCCGTCCAAATCCACAAATCACTCTTTCATTGATCATAGTGGTCTATGGTCCTTCAAAGCCACACCATTTCTCAAAATACACAGCTAACAATTCACTATCTCAGAAAAAATAAATAAGACCAATATAAAAACATGTTTAGAAAGGTAAAATGGTTGGTGGTTGAATGGGTAAAGTAACGAAGAGTGTTTCAGATAACACTGAAGTAATGAAAGTGGGCTATGCAGACACTCGATGTGACTTTGGGGTGTAGGTGATGCATCTCCTTCACACTTCAGCCACTTGTTCCAGCATTAGCTAGTACCATTGAAATGACCAACAAGGGTGTTAAACTGTTCTCCTGCTAAAGGTGTTAAAATGGACTCCACAAGCCCTCTGAAGTTATGCTGTGGTATCTGCACCAAAGATATTAGAAGATCCTTCAAGCCCTACAAGCTGCAGGGTGGGGCTGCCATAGACTGGACGAATTTGTCACGCACATCCCACTGAGATATGGGAAACCTGGAGGCCAAACCAACGCCTTGATTACATTTACAGCATTTATCGGACGCTTTTATCCAAAGCGATTTCCATTCCCTAACTACAGGGACAGTCTCCCTGGAGCAACTTGGGGTCTTGCCCAGTGGTGGTGCTGCTGAAGGATTCGAACCTGTGACCTCTTGGTCCAGAGGCAAGTATCCTACCCACTGAGCTACCACCACCCTGATCTCAGTCACGTTCTCAAACAATTCCTAAACAATTTCCTTACAATGTGGCAGGGAACATTATCCTGAAGAAAGAGGCCACCGCCATGAAGGAGTGTACTTGGTCTGCATTACAATTTAAGTTGGTGGTACTCGTCAATGCCAAGTCCAGTATCCAAGGTTTCCCAGTGGAACATTGCCCAGCGTATCACACTGCCTGCACCGGCTTGCCTTTAAATGAAAATGTGGGTTATCAGACCATGCAACCATGGAGAAACGGAAAAAGGTAGCAAAGCAAATTTAACAAAAGGCACGAAAGAATGGTGTCACACAGGTCTCTCTCATTTAAAGCGCAGGTTTGGCCTTTCGTCCAAAGTTGAGGAGACACATCCATGAGATGCAAAACCAACATAACCAGTGGAGGCAGCATACCACAGTGTGACCTGTCGTCAGCAACAGAAAAATAACAGTTCTGCCAGTTTTGCCACCTGCTTCTGACATTATCATCTCATAGACTGTAAAATAGTCTCCATCTGGTCTTCTTAAGCGGAGCAGCAAACAAAGACGACATTCTCTTGCAGGATGGGAGTGGTCATATGATGGACGTGCGAACAATGCTGTTTGTATAGCCGCTGTGTAAACACATACGCACTGTAATAGTAAGCACCGTAACCCACTGCTTATGCGCAGTTCAACTAATAATTAATAATAATTAATAACTAATAACTAATAATTGTTTGCGGAAACCTCCGAAAAGGCAGACATCCAGCCTTTGCAAGGGAATCGGATGCACTTTACTGGAATGGGCCTCCACTGCTCAGCGCTACCTCTGACTTAGTCCCAGCCTCGGACGTCACGCCCACGGAACGTTGGCTAAACATCAGATGCATATGTTACACTTAACTGGAAACACTTCAGGAATGTCGAAGTTGTCTCTGATTGGTTGAATTTTATCGGATTTCCGGGGGACGCAAGTGTCACGTTTATTTTCGGTCCACCGGGAAACAAAGCACAGACGTGTGATCGCAGACGTGTGATCTACTGATTTACTCTGTGTTTTGATCAGAT
>JBBPCW010000084.1:16448444-16458754 GCA_037974425.1 Phenacogrammus interruptus | reverse complement strand
TCTCTCTCTCTCTCTCTCTCTCTCTCTCTCTCTCTCTCTCTCTCTCTCTCTCTCTCTCTCTCTCCCCCCTCCCCCCCTATGACATGTTCATGGAAGCTGTGGCATTTGGGAGGGTCTGGAATAGATGAGGGATGTGTTTGGTGGAAAGGTCACAGCTGGTTGATCAGAGGAGAGTGGATGCTGTTCTCTGCCTGGTCCAAAGCGTGTAATACACCAGTTTATCTTGGCGACACATTTCCAGCCACTGCATTGAAGGATTTAGTAGGCAAAAAAAGTTTTTGCAAAAAAAACCCCATAGTTTGTAAATGATGAAACACTTCTGTTTGTGGTTGAGGAACCTTGGGTTCAGGTTCCAAATTCAGCAATACCTGACGGGTGGAGCTGGGACAGGTTGGGCATGGGTTGGGTTTAGGCATCAATTTCATACAGTTTATATTAGTACTGTTACAGAAGTCATAATGCTTACCCTTCACAAACGGAAACAAAACATCCATAAAGATCACTGGAAGGCATTTGGAATTGATTGTGCTGATTATGCATTAATCTATATAAATTTTCCACTATAGGCCTACCCCAGCAGCTGCCTCTACTTCAGCCACTTCCACAACATCACGAAGACCAGCTGTTGCTCCTACAAAGTCTGCAGCCTCAAGAACTGCCTCAGCACCCTCTGCTGCCCGTTCTGTACCATTACAGCCATCTAAGGTTTCGACTACAAGTGCAACAGCCAGGAAAGGTAAGTGTTTGTTTTGGTGTGTGTGGTGATGAAGCTTTCGAGGTTTTGTGTTTCACTGAATTATTTAGAAGACTACTAAAGGGTGGCCTTGAATAGTTAGTCAGATTTGTATTTGTGAGGTTGATGTGTAAAACCTTCCATCAGTTCTTTCACCTGTCTGACATTTTTATGTATGTAAACACTAAAAAGCTAAACAGTCATCTTGTTTCTCCATTCTAGATGTCAGCAAGCCGCCCACCTCTGCAGCAGCTAGAAAACCTGTTTCCACCAAGACTGCCAGTAATACCCACCCTACAGCTACAAAAGCCTCCAAACCTGAACCCCCAAAACCAGCCTCGGCTGCCAAACGACCACCTGCAGACACCAAAACGACTCAACTGAAGACAAATAAAACTAAGCCTGTACCAACACGGAAAATGCCTGCTTCAAGTAAGGTGACTAAAGCACCCAACAACCAGAAGCAGGGAGCCTGTAGCTCCCCAGTTGGCATGAAGCGCCAAGCAACCAAACCCACACAGTCCGTAATGCCATTAGTTAAGGGATGGGCAGCGGAAGAACAAGCAGCAAAGCCTGTGGAATCCTCTTCAGTTTCAGTAGCTGCTGCCTCTGCATCAACAGCTGCAGCCATAGTAGCTGTGGAAACTGTTCCAGAAGCAGAAGCTACACCAGCGGTACAGTTAGAAGAACAGCCAAATCAACAGAACAGTGTCCCTGTTGAAGTTCAGGGCGAAGAAGTGGTTCAAGTGCCTGCCTTAGAGCCTTCAGATGTGGAGATTGTTCCCACCGCGGAACCAGCAGACACTGAGCCGTTGGCTGTACAGTCAGAGGCTGAGGCTCCTGTTCTTGTGCTGTCCAATTCTGCACCTGTCCCAGTTGGGCATGAATTCAAAAAATGTGATGACTATATTTCAGCTGAGGCTCCAACAGCACAAGAAACGACTCCGAATGAGCCTGAAACATCTCCACCGCTTGAAGTATCCGTTTCTGCAATGGTGCCCCCTAGTGGCGTGGAGGTTGTTGAGAAGGCAGAGCAACTAATCCATAATGATGCTGAAGAGGAGGAAGAGGAGAAGGAGGGCAGTCAGCAGGTATCTGTGTCTGATATGAGTGGTACGCAGCCCACTGAGGAGTCCAGACCCGGTTCAGCTGGTTTAGCTGGGTCAATGTGGCGGGCAGGAGGCCTGCTGTCTGAACTTGATTCAGAGGATGTGAGTTGCAGTCAGCAGGGTGCCTCGGAGCTTAGTGCTCCTGGTGTTCTAGAAGGCACCGAAAGTATGGATGATCTTGGTGAGGCTAGCCTTAAAGGTGCTGATGGTGAAGGAGCATCTGCTGGATCGCCAGACTTTGAGAAGGTCCCGGACATTCCTGCCAACGAAGATGATGACGATGACTATGATGACGAAGATCGTGTCTGTGATATGGAGGTGGGATCAGAAAGAGCAGAAGACCCACAAAGGCAGTGCCATGAGGATGAGGATGAAGATGAGGATGTGGAGATGGCCAGTGAGGGCATCACAGAGAGTGGGCTCGAAAGTTATGGAAATGCCGATGAAGATGACTTTGCTGAAGATTACAGATTGGACAACCTAAACCGTATGCAGCCTCCCCCTATTTTTCCATCTGCACCCCCTGCAGCTCATTGTGAACAATTAAACCCTTTTGCGGACCCCTGGGTCCATCCACTACAACCAGACCCCACTCGCTCATTCAGTCCTCCCTCTAGCCCCTATGAAGCAAACTCGGAAACCTTAACTCAAGCTCCCCAGCAGGCTTGGCTGGATGTTGAAAATGCCAGAGGAGGTCCCTCATGTCTGCCCTCAGCTCTCATGGAGCCCATTCCAAGCTCACCTCAACTTGCACCAGTGCCTTCTGCAGAAAAAGATGCTAGCCTCAGTCTAGGCTTGGCAACTCATCCGCAAGGTATGTCTAACACCACAAGTGACCAAGAACAAGCTGCTCACAGTTGTAGTGATGGCAGCACACCTGAGGACCTAAAAGCCAACAATATAATCACTGGCATGGAAAACCAGCAGCAGACGGTATTAGTGAATCCCGTTCCTGCTCCTCTGACAGACCTCATGCAAGATCTGGGTGCCCGACTTGAACGTGGGGATGAAGACGAAGAACCTGAGACTCTGCCTGCTGATGATGTCTTGGGTGGTCCAGCAACCGCACCGACATCAGTGCCGTCATCCCCGTCTTCAGCCACGGAAGATGAGGGTAGCGACACAGAAGGAGAGATGCAGATCTGTGAGCCCAGTGTGGAACCTGTTGCAACAGGCGATGAATGCCTTGGCAGCACCCAAGTTACCCACAGCTTGTCTACCTTAGAGGAACGAGAAGAGGCCTGTGTTGAGACTGAAGGGGGTGGCAGTGACACCCCTCAGTCGGCCACCTCGGCTGCCTCCTACGGCTTTGACTGCACCACTTCTAACTCCAATGCTCAATCTACGACTGAGAGTTGCGCCAAAAGCCCGGGTATCTTCTCCCTGGAGAACGAAGAGCAGCTTCCAGAAGAGGCCAAAGATCCATCGCTCATTAAGGAGCTGAATCTTGAACCGACCTGTGCTCCAGATGATGTTGACAAGCTTCATCCAGAGCAGCAAGGAGATCTACAGTACATGCTCTGCGGGAAGGCCAGCGAAGATCTACCAGAATCTTGCTCACTCGGCGGCACTGAGCCCACTGCAATGGGCTCGGGCGTTCCTTCTTCCTCACAGCACCATGAGGACTGGGACCTTGATGCTCAGCATCCCTACTACTCCACTATATGCGAAAAGACTGGTGGCTCTTTGGCAGGTAATGTATAGACTGCACTTCATAAATGCACCTTTTTGCCCCTTATTGTCTTCATTGTCAGGGTCTTCCTAGCTTTGTCTTAATGTCTTAAATAAAATAATAAAGGAACGTTTTAAACCATGGAGGAAAAGACTGTCATCCGAACTGCAGTGCCACCCTCCCCACAACACTATTACAAATACAGTTACATTTATGGGTACATGGCTTAAAATTCCTGTATGTGCAATAGCTACTGCTATCTACAATTATGGTGACTGTTTCTCTTTCTCTTTTTTTAAACACGAATGGTGTGACCTTGAACTGGCATGAATTGTTGTGGAGTTCTCTGAATGATTAAAAGGAAAACGAAATGTAATAATATTGTCATAGCTTTAAATAAAGGTTTATTTAACACAGTTCTTCTCTTTTCAGTATATTTCTTTGAATTGTTGGAGGACAGTGCTGATAAATTAAATGGAAATGAAAATGTTTGGCCATTTATGTGAAGAATACATTTGTAGCCTACATGGTATCATTTCATCGATTATACTAGGCCAGAGCCAAAACTACATCATGAATGGGACGTCCAGAAACAACGGAGGGAGGTGCAAAGCCTCCACATCGCAAGAAAAAAAATTAAATAATAGCTAATCGGCTAGGGGGGAAAAAATCAAGTATCTTTAGTAGATCTGCCTGAAGTAGCTTTACGTTCAAGACTGATTCAACAGGAAAGACGCATTTACAACATTGTTGGAGGTTTGCCTTTTTAGGACACCTGTCTGTTAGCTTCCCACAACATACAGAACATCTCCTAAAATGGAGCCAACCAAGTGATGCATGCAACCCCTCCTATGTTAATCAATGTGTTTTTTTTACAGAGCCTGTGTTGGACCTGGTGACACGGCAGTTTAGTTTCACTTAAACTGTTCTATGCTATTATGAAACCATGTACAAAAACAGCTTGTGTAGTGGGGCATAATTAACCAGTGCCTCGTTAAATGAACCCCTGATGCCAAAACTGCATACACTTTGCGTTTTTGTACACATTTTAGATTTGTTTTATTTTAAAGGATGAAGTGTGAACCATTCAGAAATGCAGAAGCCTGCAAGAGTATAAAGAATTTGGATACGTTTACTCCAGTTGAAAGTTGTCCCTTGTGTTTGGTCGATCACTGGAACATTATAATGAGTTGTTACTAACACCACCAACTAATTGTTTTACACATGCAAACTATATCAATTACTCACATAAATAATAACAGAATTTCAAAAGAAGGAGGATATTTCTCCTCTCCTGCCCCGATGTGCTTCCAGTTTTGTTCTTGTCCCCCCCCTTCCCCCCCCCCCCCTTTTCCCCTTTTTATTTTTTTCTTTAAAAAAAAAAACAAAAAAAAACTGTCTCCTCCTCGAATCCCACCATCCTGAGAAGGAAGGAGAAAATGCGAGATCTGATCCTACGCGGCTTCTGGATCTCATTCTTTATCAAGGTGCTTAGTCCTGATCTCCCTTTCTTTCACCCTTTTTGTTCTTTTTTTTTTTCTCTCCTCATCCCTACACACCTTTTGGATTTATTTATTTATTTTTTTACTATATGATCCCCACGACTCAGGACTGACCAAGCGCACTGGTTTTGATTAGCAGCTAAAATTGACTTTAGATGGATGCACTTTTTAAAGATGCCGGCTGCCACATTCTGACTTGCAGTGCGGCGACGTCAAGTCTGTTCACTTGGATGCACCCCTAGACTAGATCAGCTTACACCAAGCGCTTACATGTACTGTAGAGTGCTCACTATATGGACTGCATGCCAGCTGGAAAAGTGGTGGTTTGCTCTTCACAAAGGTGGCTTGTTTGCTCGGTGCATGTTGTGGTGTGTTGTGTGCATATGCATGTTGTCACATTGGAACATGGTTATGGGCACCAACCTCACAGCATCTTTTTTTTTTTTTTTTTTTTTTTAAATGCATGGTAAGTGCTTGGTCTTGCATGTGTGTTCAACTAACTGCCCTGATGAAGAGGGTTGTTTTTGTTCTGTTAACCTCACAAGCTTTTGTTTAATTCTTTTTGGTCTCGTCACAGTAGCCAGTGGTTATTGCATATACAGGGTGTGGCCGCTTTCACTGCACAAGCAACTTTTCCTCAAAAGCACCTCCAAGTTTCTTACTCTGAACTACGTAATGCACATTATTGATATTTTTTGTCTCTGTGCTTCTCCGTCTCTTGCTTATTCCTATGTTTTATTATATTTTACACCCAACGCTGTCTTCTGTCTTTTTTGTAATGCTTTTATTCATACTGCACCCTAGATTCCTTTGCTTTTTCACCCAGTTCTAACCTTCACTTTGTTCTAACACTCATTGGGACTGTTTGCCTTGTTCACAGGAAGGAACATGCAAACCCATTGGAAACAAGAAGACGTCCTCACCATCCACATGACCATGTCACCCAAGCGCCGCACGAGGCCACGTGTGGATCATGTGACAAATCCGCCACGCCTACCCACAGACCTTCCTCCCAGAATGCCGAGTGCGGGTCCCAACGCTCAGCTCAGACGGTTAGAACATCACCAGCAGAGGCTCCTGCAGATTGAACAGCGGCGAGAACAGCAAAGTCAATCGCCTGAGAATCCCGAGGAAGAAAAAGAAGTAAAAAAAAAAGAGGGTGATCAAGATGCTGATGATGAAGAAAAGGAGGAGAAGAACCAGGTGGAGGAGGAGTTGAATGGAGACGGGAGGAAAGAGGAGAACGAGAAGGAGTTAGAAGAACAGAGGAGAGATTTGCTTCAACTGCAGATCCTGCAGCAGCAGCAGGAATTGAAGCAGAGACAGCAGATCATGCAGTGGCAGGAAGAGCTTGAGCAGCAACAAAATGAGCAGCAACAAAACAAACAGAAGACGGTGACCAAAGTTCCTCTCTCCCCTTCTGGACTTTGCACTATATATGAGGCACTGGAGACCAGCGATTCAGAAGATGAATTTAAAGAAAAGGAAGACAAAGAAACCGTGACTGAAGTAACTGGTAAACATGAAAACTCCAAAGAGAGATGTAGTCCGACGGAGGCAACCGACCCTCCTCCGAGAGACACTTCGATCTCTCCTCAGACACAAAGTATGTGTTCTTTGAAACTGAAACAGGAGCAAGTGACGCTAACCCACCCAGAGAGCCATCCATCTCTAGAACAGCCCTCACCTCTGGAGCTGGACTGGGGCAAGAAAGTTGACATCGTCCAACAGCTGATCAACCAGACGTTACTGCTGGCTGGAGACAGCTGCTCGCCACTTCTTCTGCCGGGTGGCACAGGTGGGACGCTGAGCCCCCTAGAGACCAGCTTGTGGCCCAACTTACTGCAGCCACTCGCCCCATCTTCTGCCACGGTCACTTCTGTTAGCAGCTTTTCGCCTGAGGCTGCGGGTAGCTCTCCTCAAGGGGAATGGACAGTAGTGGAGCTGGAGACTCATCATTAAGATTAGCTTTAGGTTTGGCAAGAGTAAACAAAAAAGTTAGGATTGGAACTAAACTACAGGCTGATGTATTGTCTAGGGTTGGAGTTCTCATTCAAACCATAAAAGTATGTGATTTGAGATTCTAGGTCTCTTCATCCACTGTATCTAGTTCACAAATAATGTTCGACTTCTATATAGTTAGCAAGCAGCAGGTTTGATCACATATTTGACCACCATTTGTACAGTCTCATTCAGTGACTGTACTGTAGAAAGTGAAGCCAGGCTATGACTCTGCACTGAAAGCTATCACAGCATCAGTGAGTCATATACACTTCCTCCCATCTGCCAGACGGCTTTGCCATTACATACCGGCTCTTCTGAGCTAAATGGTTCATTAAAGGTTTATTGAACGTCTGGCTACCTTACACTACGCACATTTAGCTTTCAGCTCTATAGTTACAGTAGGGTAGTCTGACCGGCACACAGTTCTATGGCAGAACTTGTTTATTTCCATTCTTGATGTAATCTGTTTTAAAGTTAGAATTGATCAAACCAAAATACAGCTTTCACTTTTCCAGTATTCCAGGGGACCATGTCTGTATTTGAAAAGCCAAGAAGATAAACCTTACTGCCTACTGACCTGCTATTTTTGTTCTGCCTGCTGGATTTCTATGGGTTAAAGCACTGTAAACCACTAAAGCTCTGGGATAAGGAGCAATGCACTGTGTAATTTTGATTAACTTTTTCTTCTATAGTGTTTCATTCTACTGGGAATAAGCACTAGAGGATATAAAGGATTTAGCCATTGCTGAGGTCCACCTACACTGTTAAAGATGAAGCCACCCTCTTTAAGTACACATGTGTAAAATGAAGGATTAGCTTTAAAAGTCAGTTTACAAATGTGAGGTTAAGCTAAAGAGGAAGCAAATATATGAATCTGTTTGGGACTAAAGTTGTCTTGTATATTGGTATGCATTATGTAGCACATTATTACATGTGGGACAGATTTTAATAGAATTATTCTGGCTGAGTGAAGGTTTAAAAGGTTTGCTTACCTTTTCCCTCATTAGAAGCCATTTCAGTTTGAGCTTAGTTGAATTATGTTGCGGGAACAATTGAAATGAAATGAAGGGGAAATCAGGGACTTGAATGATCAGCAGAACTGTAGCTTACACTGGAAAATATGGTGCTCTCTGTATTTCCTGAGAGAAATGTGACCTTTTTAAAACGATAGCTATTCATTTTATAAGCATACGACCCAAGTGCCACAGATGTTTTTCTCTAGCTGTTGAGATGCACGGATGTCTCGAATAATAGACGAAGCCATATCGGATCTTGTTTGTTGTGCCTCATTGAAGTTCCTGAGACCAGGACTTTGTCATTGTGTATCGTTTATCCTACGCTGTGACTGACTGTGTCAAATTCCTCATTATAAAAATATCTGTCTCTGAGTGATCTGTATCATACTGACATCCTCCTGCAAAATGTGTTGATGTATTTGTATATATTGTTTTTCTCTCTTTTTTATGTGGCCACACTTTAAATCCTTAAGGTAAACAAGCTGTGGGTTTAAGAATTGCTGTAAATTGGCAGAATTTCCATCGAAAGTAAAAATTGTAGACTGTTCTACTGTTATTGTCACTGTCCTTGAAGGTACTATGTGTTGATTTTTTCCCCTTTAAATAGACATATAGATATTTATGGATGTAGTTTTGAAATGGATGACGCCGTTAGCCTGCTGATCGACACTGTAGGAAGATTAAATGGGTCATACATGGTGTGTAGATGCACATCAATAGATTATTTAATTTAAAGAGTATATACTTGAGTTTTCAGGCATTTTGGGTATTTCAGACTTCCGTGTTTAGTTTCATGTGAATAGCTTTTTAAAATTTTTTTTTTTTTTTAGTAAGAGATTACTGTTTTAGTCACTGTACACTACGCAATCAGGGAGTGAGATGTATCCAGACCGAGACTGTTTTGCTGTTGTCTTCTCTATTTTTGGAATATAATATTCATACTGTTATAATGAAGGCAGAGTTATCATGCTTACATATTGTACTGTATATAAATCGTACTGGAGATTTGGATGATTCTTTGTAAGTAATTTAACTCGAAGGAATCAATACTGTAAAACACAGCCACAACACACATCAACTCTGGGATACAGCTACATCAATAATGGTGACTGTGTATATCTTTGTATTGTTGGACATATTTTTATATTTGGTTCTGTTTGTAAAAGTGGGCATCAATACCATGGCAGCTCATTTTAATCAAAAGTATCAGACTTTAATCGGGAGTATTGTTGGTCGTTTAACAATGGAGAAAATAAAACTGGATTGCTGTATGAACTTTGGGTTTACTGCTTTTTCTTACATTTGAAATGTGAAGCTAGTATGTCTCTCACATGACCTTAATAAGGAAACATGAGAATAGGATGAAATCTATGGCACAACTCGCAGAACCATGACACAATAAGACTTGGAACATGATGAAACACATTCTTGGGTTACACAACCTGGTTTACGAAGAGAGCTGTATCAAGTTGAATTGCTAATGCCTGGACCTGCTTGAGAGGACAGTAGCCCCAGCAGGCAGTCTGTGGCGTTGCAGGCTGACGGCTCTTCCTTGCCCAGATAAAGCAGCTGCTTGTACTGACCCTGAGGAACTGTGCACAAAATCCTACAAAACAAACAGAAGTGTGCACATAAATCAGATGCTCTTTCAAATACAAGAAAAAAAATAGGATTTCTTAAACCAATGTGACTGACTGGGTGTGAGTATAATAATACACAGTAATAGCAATTAAAAGGACGTGAACGCTTATGTACAAGTTTAATTAAAGTAAACATCCCTTGCCTTTATAACAGCAATACAGATTTGCCACATCCTTTCTAGCATTTTTTGAAATCCAAACCTCCCCGGCACCTTTTCAAGCAGGCAAACAGCTCCTCATGCAGCTCAATGAGAGAAAGATCTGGAAACTAGGGACCCGTTTCTGTCACTAAAGTCCTTGGGAGTGTAACTACACTCATTAGGAAATTAAAGCCAAAACAGAAACTGGACCAGGATTCTTTTCTGCATAATTATCTGACTATTACCTGAATTGCTAACTAATCATTACAACTAAGAGAGTTTGCATCCATTGACATGAATGTGAAAATGGGATTGTTACTGATAAGTGCAACAATTATTAACATGTTTTTAAAAGACAGTATATTCTGCATAGATGCATGTAACCTTTGAGCAGTGTATATATATATATACACTACCGGTCAAAAGTTTGAGAACACCCCATGTTTTCTGTTTGTTTGTATTGCAATTCAAGCGGTTCAGTGTCTCAATGTTCA
>JBBPCW010000084.1:16031757-16052640 GCA_037974425.1 Phenacogrammus interruptus | reverse complement strand
GTCACATGTCTATACGCGTTAATTGCGTAAAAAATATTAACGCGTTATTTTTTTCTGTGATTAATTAATCTAATTAATGCATTAACTTCCCAGCCGTAATCAAAACTGTAAGAATTCATGAGCATAAAATAAAATGTTTAAAAAAGGACTTTGGCAATAATGCAGCTCCTGCTAGGAAAAAGTAGAGAATTGGCCAATAGGCTGCAAAAAGTATTCACACAGGCACACACACAGGCACACACACAGGCACACACACAGGCACACACACAGGCACACACACAGGCACACACACAGCCTATAGGGATTTTAAATTGTATTGGCTTATGAAATTAGACACTGAATAACCAAATTTAATCACATAATTTGTGTAGGAAGCTCTGCTTGGCTGGACTTTCACTCTTTCATACTGCTACCCTTACAAACTAATAATAATATTTATAATAAGGCAAAATCAGGACAGCAACAACAACAAAATGTAATAAAATGAGGCGAGCAAGCACCTGATTTTAAGCACTGCTTTGTGAACGTGAATGAATTTTCCATCGACACTGAACTTGAGGTCTGAGGTCTCAGGGCTGTCGAACTCTTTCTTCAGAGACTGGGCCACTGTCAGGAAGTCGTCGTGCTCTACCAGAAGAACAACAGTTGTGTTATTGCACTTCAGACTTGGGGGGAGGAGGAGGGGTGAGGAGGAGCTTTGTTTTCATTAGTGCTAAATATATTTTAGATACACACAACTTAATCCAGCTCTGGCCATGAGAGTAGCTCTAAACAGCCGATCTGAACATGAGATAAGTGAAACTTAAGTTCACAGCCACGATGCGGCTCTGCTCAACGGAAAACGAGAAACGGTTGTGGTAGTGGTGGCTACTCCATTTAAAGCATTCTTTTCTTCCCCTCGAGTTTATAATAATGAATATTAGATGATCCTACTGCTCTCTCATATTAGGGAAGCCTGATTAAAAGATTATTGAAAGATAATTAAAGGCTTGAAATTGGAAAAACACTTTGGAAACGTCTGACAAATTGCACTTAACAAAAGTACTCGATCACTAATATTCATCAGAGATAGCCCCAGGAATGAATGAATAAATGATATATATATATATATATATATATAAAGTCAATAATTCAACTTCTCATGTTTGGAAAATGAAGAGAATTGACATTTACTGTCTTACTGTAGACATCTCAAAGCTGTAACTGCCAATAACAGCTTCCCAACCAAGTATTAACATTATCAATTTCAAACACCCTTGATCAGTTACAAAAGTGCACTTATAATCCCTAAATACTCCATAATTCATTTTTATTAGAAACAACCCTCAAAGCAAAATGAGAACTCACTTGATGCCTGAGCTTAACCTGTGCCAGGCAAATGGCAGCAGACAATCACAGCCTAGAACTGGAGAAAGAGCACGCTTACTAACAGACGGTCCAGACTCACCCATAGACAGCAGCCTCCACATTACCGAGGGAGTGGCAAAGCAAGCAAAGACGTCATCAGTGCAGGAGAAGTGCGTGAGGTGGGGCAGGACGATGGACTGGCCTCTACACTGACCCCACATGTACACCTGGCCGCTCTGGGTCTTTGCTGCTGAGGTGTGAGTGGAGTGGCAGGCGGCTATCTCCACAATCCTGGACGAACGGGAAGAAAGAGGAGGGGGGAGGAACAGGGAGTGGAGGGAAGGAAAGGGAAGGGGCCCAGGTGAAGGAGTTGAGAGGTAAGAGAGAAAAGGAGGAAAGGACAAAAGGAAAAAGGAAACATCAGAGAATAAAGAATAAACCTCGGTCCAGGACTGTCAAATAAATACTTCATAATGTTTGTTTCAACTTGTAACACATTCAAAGGGGCGCTTCAATTCGCCAAGAGGACCAACAGCACAAGACAATAAACAGCAGCTGTTTTATCTGATTTGTAAAATGTAAACTGGTAGCTGCTGACTTTCTTTTGTTATCAGCACTGTCTGCATTTATTTGACAATTAGAGAAAATGTCTGTTCTTTCAAAAATCAGGATGTCTGCCATCTTACTTTAGATCGGAATTAAAAACAAAGAACCATGACAGGACTCTCAAAACAGGAAGGACGGGGGGAACTTCCCAGCAGGCGGAGAGGAAACGGCTCTAGGATGCAACAATGCAGAGCGCTGCTGGTGCTCCGACGGACCACGCACTCAACATTGTCCATTATTAACTCAACATGACCACATTACCACACCCAGAGCTCAACTCTGCCTGAGACCTCACGCAGAAACTGAGAGAGTGATAGCAAACATGAAGTGCAACAAAAATAAACAAACATATACATATAGCTGTGTGAATCTAGTGGGCAAACTAAGTTTCACAATACTATAGAATATAAAAGTGGCCAATATGCACACACAAACATAACCATTCCATACCAGTGTCTGTTAAATTTCTACACAAGCACCTCATTCTGCTTCATGAGGGACTGATTAGTGATCAGCTGAATCACATCTTATTGAATGAGAAAAAGTATAAAAACACTGCTGTAATCGACACTCTCCTCTCACACTGAGACCAATCGGATGATAAAACACTACTAGAAGTTTGTCAAAGTTAATTATTGGATTTGTTTTGTGAATTATTAGTTCTGTCAACACTGCATCAACTTTAAAATTATGCTTTAATTATATATACATATGTATGTATACGTGTGTGTGTGTGTGTACATGCATATGGGGATAAAAAAATACAATAAGCATGTGTTTACTAAGAAACCCATCGTGCAAAAATCATGAGCTAGACTTCTTCAGGAAAACACACCAAATAAAATAGGAAAAGAGGAACAAAAACCAACAAAAATAATAAAAAAAAAAGGAACAAATACTCAAACGTTTGTTCTCCATTTTCTCACCTCTCTTTCTCAGCCATGACCTGAACTGGGCTCAGTTGATTGCTCTTGTTGCCTGTACCGAGCTGACCATAAGTGTTGGCTCCCCACGCATATAGAAGACCCTCATCTGTTAGTGCCAATGAGTGGGCGTAACCAGACGCTATCTGAAACAGAGGGAACAGATGCATGTGAAACTACTGGGACCCAGGGGAAACGGGGAAAAAAATCTATTTGTCTAAACTTTAAAACGCTTGTTAAATACTAATGCATTAATAATTAGGAGTATTTACAGAACTTATACACAGGTTTATGTATATGTTTACATAAAATGTTGACCTTTCCATGACACATATCTAGCCTAAGATTACTATAACATTGTGGCTTATTTTTAACTGTTTAGCAAAAATGTACAACCAGGATCTCATGAACCTTTTTATTTGCAGCAGCAGGCAGCTTTATGAGTGATGGGAGGCTCAACAGGAAACCTATATTTGTATTCCTATGCAAATGTAGCCTAAACCATGGACTCCACAAGGCCTCTGAAGGTGTTCTGTGGTGTCTGGCACCCTGATGTTAGCACCAAATCCTTTAGGTCCTGTGTGTTCATTACAAGGCCAAGTCACACCTTGAACTCTTGGTTATGTTGAAAATTATCCTGGGATCATCATGCTGAAAGAATCCACTGCCGTTAGGAAATTAATTTGCCAAGAAGGGGTGTATTTGATCTGTTTAGGCAGGAGAACCTTACATCAGTGTGCCTCCACCATCTTCTTCATCCTGGTGCCAGTTCTTCCCTAGATAAGAGACACATACGCACTCGGCCATCCACAAGATGCAAAAGCTCATCAGACCAGGCCAACTTCTTCCAATTCTTCCAGTTCACGTGCCAAACGTAGGCGCATTCAGCACTGGATAGGGGTCAGCATGGGCACTCGGACTCCCATGCCCAGCTTGTAGCACTGTGTGTTCGGACACTGTGTTTTTTTTAGCAATCTGAGCTACAGCAGACCTTCTACTGGATGTTCTGCTCACTTCTGTTCAGCTACTGTGGAATACTACTAGTTATTAACACTGAAAAATTAATGTCCATTGATAATCATCAATCAGTATGAAAGGTCTGAACTTTATGCTCAGCATAGCCTCCCATAACAAAATCCTTCGCATCTCTCATGGTAACCATTGTGTGATCATACCTGTAGAACACAGAGTCCCTGCAACGCTGCTAACCGGCATGGAGTCAGCTGATTCCCATTGTTACCCAAGCCGAGCTGTCCATTACCATTATAGCCCCAACCATAAACCTGCAAATAAAAAAATAATCATGCTATAGTAATTCACACAGCATTACATATATTCATGAACAAAACATCTTTACGAAAGTATTCTCTGGAAATTCAGGGAGCAATAAACCATTCTTAAGAGAGACACCATACAAGAACCACCTTAGGATCCCTAAAAAACCTTTAAATGAAAGGTGGTTTAAAGAAATCACTCCGTAAATAAAATAAATAACACACAACAAAAACTTTTTTATCCCCCCCCCCCCACACACACACATTTTGTTTATTTTCCTAGAACAGAGCATAAAGGCCAATAATCATTTAAAAAACTTTACTTTAAGAAAATAAAGTAGGTTAGTCTAATAATATCTGTACTGCCATGTTATTGTCCAGTCTTGCCTAGAATTCAAACTTTAAAATACAGCTTAAAATATATTCTAGTAATGTACTTTGGACCTAAAGGTCCAGCCCAAAAGGTCACAAAGTCTAAAAGGAATTTGTTAATCCTGTGTCAACGACAAAACAAAGTTTGTTTTTTGGTCAATTAGTTCTAAGCCTAAGGAAAGCCAGTGAAGCTTTGTTTTTACCTCCCCGTTGTCTGACACAGCCATAGAAGAGGTCTGGCCACAGGCTATGCTGACCACCACTTTGTTCTGGAGACAGTTGGACACTTTACGGGGTGTTGGCTGGTTGGCAGTGGAACCAGAACCCACTTGACCACAGTTGTTGTAGCCCCAGGCGAAAACCTGAGTGAACAAAAGTCGAAAAATGAAGAAAAGGCATCACAACAAAGAAATGAATGAACAATAAATTAAATTGTCTTTAAAGCTTACTTTTAAAATTTCAAGAAATATATGATATTTATACTAATCCAATAATTTCCCCTTTAATCGCTTCTATTTGTTGTTTTTATAATAAACTATTTCTGTTCTACCTAATATACCATATTCTAATACCCTACAATCCAACAGGAGACTACATCTTTAAAACTTCAGTTAAACCCTTAAGCAAAAAATTTAAATAACAGTATTTAAAACAAAAGACCTAATAGAAAACATAACTGGCTATTTACTGTTGTTGTGCCATGCAAGGGTACACATGACAACTGTTTTCAAATGACCTACTTTGCTTTAAGCTGAGTGATATTATTTAGATATTTAGATCTAGATATACTACAGAACCCCTCTATTATATGAACACTTTTCTGTTGGCATCACGTGAACTAAAGCCGTGGCTCATTGTCCCTTTTCTTGAAATAAGACTAAGTGTTCACATATCAGAATTAAGAACAAATAACAAACAGGGAAACATATGCTGGTAGTTGAGGCCTGAAAGAGAACAAAAGTCTTTTAAGCTTAGCTCCCTGTATCGCATGATCTCTCCCACAGCTAGTTCACTATTGCTAAATAGCTAACTCCTCTAACTGAGCAAAAGCTGGGGTGTTTCAAAACTAAATCCAGTCTAATGCCTTTAATATGCAACTAACCCATATTCCTAACTCACTATCGGACGTTCTGAGAAAGAAAAGGGGGGTGACAGGGAAGGGAACGAGGGTTTTTTGGGGTAGGATTACTGGATTAGACATTGAAACATGTCACATGTGAACTAGGAGCAACAGGAATTCTCTTGTAGCACTGACCGCTGTGTTCACAGAAGTCATATTTGAAAGTTCATTTTTATTAAGCTTCTAAAGTTATTCCAAAACACTGATAAGTGGTCATTACATTTAAATTAAACAAGTGTGGGCATTAAACATATCTGGTCAAACTGATCTAATTGAGGATTGCTGGTGGGCTCTCTTGACTTAAAGGAAAACTTTGAACATCTGGCTATTGGCTTGTACTGATTATCATTTATATTCAAATGATCATTCATAATAATGAATGCATCAAAAGAATAAACCTAAGATGAAGTAGTCTGAGTGTGTTTCAGGCTTAGTCTGCCATCTTCTCTCACCTCCCCTTCATGGCTGAGGGCCATCGAGTGGTGCGACCCACAGGCCACCTCAATCACCCTCTTGTTCTGCAGGTTAGTGGACACAAGCACAGGACACACCCCCTGATTGGTTGTTCCGTTGCCCAGCTGACTGTACCCATTATGCCCCCACGCATAAAGCTCTCCCTCTGCAAAAGATGCATCATAATAGGTCATTAGACAGTGTCCAACAGCACAACTGAAAACTGTAAATTATGGCATTGTGGATGGCAGAGTCAGGAAAGCAATAACACCACGCTAAAACGTATCTTTGGCCATTATTAGTCATCAATTTGCATAATAAGAACATTTACCTACAGGAAATAATCCTCTTGCTGCTTCCTCTTACAGTGAGAAATGCGGTATAGAATATTTTGGTAGCTCTGCAGTGTATGTTACTGTTTAAGTTCATTTTCATTGTTTATCCTTTTTAAAAACTGTTTCATGCAAACATGAGAATAACCAGTATTTCTTTTACATCTGACAGTATCATTATAAAGTATAAATGCTCTGAAAACATTGAGAAATACAGCATTGTGACAACATTTGCAAAATAAGCCATACCCTCCGTAGCGAGTAGCACATGTGGTCCACTGCCGTAGCTGAGACTGACCACCTTTTTTCCACTTAGACAGTCAAGCTTTTTGGGGACGATGGTGCTCTGACTGTCTCCTGTGCCCAAACAGTTACTGCAGTTCAGCCCGAATACATATACCTGCAGAACAAAACACACAATTATGTCAGGTACTCCTCTGGGTCTATTAAATCTGCCCTGAATGCCACTGCCTTGTCTAATGCACTAGGTATGTGCAAGTATAATCTGCCAATTTTTTTCTTCTTCTAAAGAATCAATTTTTTGGTACAATATAAAATGATTTACTGCTGATCAATAGGATTAAATGGCAAGTTCTCTAAATTCTAATTTGAATAGCATCAGTTTAAAGGTACACAAGACATTTGGTGTCTAAAGGTTGCTGTTTTGTTTTACACTGGTGCTCCAAAACTAATACAGATAACAAGAAATGGAGGATTCTAATCACCAGATACCATTGTGAAGAGCACGGCTTAATCAACACACTTTCCCTGAACTACACCGAGGTATGTAATCTCAAAAAGACCGATGTGGTCTCTGACAGTTTACAACGTAGTTGTCAAAGTGAGTGCTGGTAAGTTTGCAACATGCTGGGGGTTTTTTGGGGTTATGGTACATCATACAAATCACTCCACTCACCTCATCATCATGGGTGATGTAAATGGCTTCATTTGCAGATGTTCCAAAGACACACGCCTTCCGTATAGAGGCAATGTCCTGTGCACTCATGAGGGTGAAGAGAGGCCATTTGCTGACGTCCACCATGGCTACACTGCTGATGCTCTGGGAGAAGAGGGAGAGAGACTTTGGGGCAGGGGCAGGGGCAGGGGCAGGGGCAGGGGCAGGAGCAGGGGCTGAGGGTGAGCCAGCACAGCTATCAGAGGACACACTGCAGCTACTGGCACGGCTGACACTGACACACACACACACACACACACACACACACACACACACACAGAGAGAGAGAGATAAGGCATTACATAAAAACTTAGTAGAAGCTAAGACAAGCATAAAGTAAGACTTTCATATAGTAATCTTCCCTATAACATTACTTAAAATAGATTCCCCTAGCCTAATATGAACAAATACAACTCTACAGTACAGTTTGAAATTCATGACATTTGATGACAACATCTGGCACTGAGGCTGGATACAATGACTACTATCAACTTACCTCTTCTTCTTTACACACTGATGCATAATTAAAGTGTTACACATCGAAACATCAACACAAATAACTTTAAGACTATGCAGATCTGTAATGAGGCCAAGCTTGTGTTGAAGCTGCTGCTGCTGCTGCAGCAGCAAAAAAGCATAGAGAATGACCACTGCTACAATAAATGTAGTGCATTTGCTGCTCTGCTGGAAGCCTCTCAAAACACTAAATAGTGCACCTGCTAGTTCTCGAAAGCTAGAGAAAACACAGCTCTAGATTAATATATACACCGTTTGTTTTGTTTACTACGTAGCCAGCTGTCCTAGTTAGCCCGATAAACTGCAATTAATCTGGGTAAACAAGCTAGCCGCCTAGCAAGCTAAAGCAGCACTGCAAAGCTGTTTATCGAGAAAGGCCCAAGATGTCACGAAAATTAAGCCTTTTACCAAGAACCATACACTATTTTGCGAACTGAAAATGTAAGCAAAAGCAGAAAAATGTCTATCTGTGCCTGTTTTGCAGCTGTTGCTTCCAAGTTAGCCAGCCTAGCTGTCTTGGATACTGACCTACAGCATCGCTCCATCAGGGTAACCAGGAGAACTGAGAGAAGAAAAAGAAGATAGTTTTTTTTTCTTTCTAAAGAAAGCAGATACTGGACCTACCTAAGAAAGTACAAAATGAGTTTGGGACAGCATTACCAGGCAGAGGAGGGGTATAGTCCTCATTAAAGTCTCTCGTTCGCTCTGTCTATTAAAACTCCCACCGCCACAGTTTTGAGCTGCAACTACACAGCTACGTCACCCCAGTAACACTATCCTTGCACAAAAGAAAAGCCCTTCTAAACAAAGCACAAAGCATAATTAAGCATAAATAATAAAGCGGAAGAATCATTAAAGTGTCATATCATCTTCAGAACTACATTAGATCCCATTTGCTTAAAAAGAAAAGATACATTTAGAGCTTGCAAAAAATGGATTGAGCTTAAAGGGGAATTTTTTTTATTATTTCTCTTATTGTAGTCATTCAGAAAGGCATTGTTTGGGTTAAAATGGTGTGTTGAAGAGGAAACATACCAAATCAAATTTCTATGCAAGTCAACTATGGCCCCACTCACTTGCATCTGTTCATTTGGGGCAAGCACACTGTATGGACAAAAGTATTGGGACGCCTGGCCATTCCATCAACTTAGTCTTTAATAACATTGGATTCAAATACATCGACTTTTAATATGAAGTTAGTCCTCCTTTGTAGCTATAACAGCTTCCACTCTTATTGAAAGGCTTTCTGCAAGATTTTGGAGCTTTTGTTTCATTATAAAGGACATAAATTAATAGGCCGGGTCTCAGGAGGATATAAATAAAATGGAATTAAATTAAGGATATTACTTTGTGCACTGGGGCAGTCATGCTGGGATAGAGAAGGGCCTTCCTCAAACTGTGTCCACGATGTTGGAAGCATGAGATTGTTTAATATGTGTTGGTGTGCTGAAGGCACCTCTCCGGGGGAAGCAAGGGGTACAATAAGATGCATGTCCCAATACTTTTTATTATTATTCTTTCACATAAAACATAAACAGGGGCCTCCTGGGATCATCTCAAATATTCAGTGTGAACTATTTTGAAATGTCCTCAGTTTAAAGGAAGACGCCCCTTTGACTCAAAATGTAGATGAACTTGTTTTGCTCGATGGGAGGACAGATATAGGCTAACTGGTGGTTAGCAGCAAACCACAGATTTGCATGTTTACCTCAGGTAGTCTGCTTGTTCGATGATTCTTCTGACAGGGAACAGCCTCTGCTTCAAAGAAAAGCCCTATTTGTGAGTGAAAGGAGCTTAAAATGGGGACTTTGTTTTCAAAGAAGTTCCTCAAGACTCGACAGGTGGCTTTGCTGGGTTTGGACTCAGCTGGGAAGTCCACACTGCTCTACAGGCTCTACAGAGGAGTTGTCATGGAAACCACACCCACCATAGGCTTCAACGTGGTGACACTGGATCTGGACAAGAACACATCACTGACTGTTTGGGATGTAGGGGGGCAGGGGGCCATGCAGGCCAACTGGAGGTACCACCTGGAGGGCTGCAAGGCTCTGGTGTTTGTAGTGGATGCCAGTGACCACTCCAGGATGGAGGAGGCCAAAAAGGCTCTGAAGAAGGTCCTTAGTGACCAAAACATGAAAGACGTCCCTCTGATGGTCCTGGCCAACAAATCAGACCTGCCCAACGTGATGACGGTCAGTGAGGTGTCCAAGCAGCTGGATATGGAGAGTTACAAAGACAGGATTTGGGAGATCCAGGCCTGTAGTGCTTTGAAAGGACTGGGACTCCAGCAAGCTTTACAATCTGTGATCAGACTTGTTCAGAAGGATTGAGAGAGACAAGATTGAAGAAGTTTTTTAAAAAAGCATTAAGTATCAATATTCTGTGAGTACCTAACTTGTGAACTCAAGGTTTATTTGATCATTTATCTATTTACTGTAAGACATTTTTATTTAGTAACTACTATGAAACTACTAATTTATGTGGACCAATCATGGGTCTTTGTTTTAACGCACTTAGTATTGCTTTTGTCAGTATCGATGTTATTTTTTAAACCAAATTTTTGAGAAGGTAACTGTAAGAAGTTAGAAATATCAGGACTGGTGTTGGGATACTAGCCTTTGTATTATTCTGTATCAGAATGAAAAGCAAATCACTAGCATCCGCTATAGAAAAGTGCAGTAAGATGGATGTACACAATTTTTTTTTTTCATACGATAAGATTTATGTTTTAGGAGAAAATGGAAGTGCTCAAAACACCACAGGGCCTTTTTACTTTTATTTAATTATAATGACGTTGATAAATACTGTGGTTCTATGTAGTACATAGAAGTAGAGATGAGGGACTGGATGAGGGCCAAATTATGCCTTTTTGTTTTGTAAATTGACAGAAGGAAGACAAATGTAGGAAAGGGACATGCAGTTATCTTCAAAGACACTTTGTATAATGATTTACTGCAATTTTTTGAGATGTGGCACCAAAGACAGTCTTCGAGATGAGATTTATTTAATCCACCCAAAGCAAACTGAAATTTCCTGATGTTAATAAACGCTGCATAAAGAGCCAGGTGTTTTAATTGTTTTATTTGATCATGCTAACAGACTAATGAAGTGAACTGTCATTACAGCATAATAATGTTGTGCAAAGACATTAGCATGACAAGTGAGATTATAAACCTGTATAACTGAGTTTCGCTGTATTGTACTAAAAGCTTTTGTGTGGTGTTTCAAATACATCTACATTCATGGGTGTGTTTCAGATACACCCACATTCATTCACTGACTAGTACTTTTGGTGCTATATAAAAACGAACGGCAGCAAATGTGTGCTCACAGTAATGTTGTTTTGTAGAAACCACTCTTTTTTTAATAGATTATTGGAGTAATTCAATAACTGAGCAAAAATAAATCCATAAAATCTTTCCTCCGGATCTATTTCTGCTTCTTCACACTGTTATGGTACCTCTGTAGCTCCTTCCAAGACTGGTAGAGCAGCATTCCAGGCACCAGAACCCATATACCATTAAAAAAGACAAGGTAGACCCACAGGTAGAGCCAATTACGAGTGTTCAGGTTAGGACTTCCTATCAGCCAGTCTGGGCAAAAGGTCATCCAGCCTCCATACAGTTCACATACGCATAGGGTGATTTGGACAAAGTGCCTGCAACAGAGAAAGGGTAGGGGATAAAGTTTACACAAGTAGCAAGATAGCACATGTAGGCTCGAAGGTTAAGACTAATGATTTTGTAGATATGATCTCAGTAGCAGTGTGAAAAGCACTTAATTCTGAGCCACTCTACTACTACTAATTTCTCTTAGAGAAGTCAGAATACATGAAAACTGCACAGGTTAAGTCTAAGTAGATTTGTTGGTGTTTTATTACTGTCTGTTACTATCTTACCTGTAGTGCTTCTCTCTAACAATGGCGTAAACCAACAGAAGTGCTAGAAACCCGTCCAAGACAACTGTAAGCAGTTCCAGAGATACTATAGTTGGGTCTGAGTGTAGCCAACGCTGGTCTGCCTTACCATATTCTTTCCCTGTGGATAATTTCCAACAAAAGATGCAGATTTTACAGAATGAAGTAATGCAATATGAAATACACAAAATACCAACACTCACCGCTAGATGTCGCCGTAAGCTTCCATTACAGCCTTTATGTACGTTTAATCTAAAGGAGTCAATATAATTACACAATATGGACAAATGTATTGGGACACAGTTATTAATTACTGAATACATGTGGCCTTACTTACAGTAAAGGGCAATCATGACATTTTGGACAACGTCAACGTTGTGGACAGTTTGAGGGGAAGGGCCTTTTCTGTTCCAGCATGACTACACGAAGCAACGTCTACGTGTGGAAGAACTTGACTGGCCCACACAGAGCCCTGATCTCAAGTACATTCAACAACTTTGGGATTAACTAGAACAGAGACTGTGAGCCAGGTCTTCTCGTCCAACATCAGTGCACTACAAAAAAAAAAACAATGGGCGCAAAATTCCCACGGAAACACTCCAAAAACTTGTGGAAATCTTTCCAAGAAAAGTGGAAGCTATAGATGCAAAGTTGGAACCAACTCAATGTACACGAATGAAATGTAATTTAAGTCCCTGTTGGTGTAATGGTCATGCGTCCCAATACGTTTGTCAATATAGTGTAGATTTATATTAAAAACAGTACAATACAGTCATACTTACAAAGTTCAGCGAATATGCTATCTGAGGTTTCAACCGTTCCTATCAGAGACATGTATACGAAAGGGCCTTCCTGTCCAGAGAAAACGACCACAGGTGAGAAACAGTGTTATGGTGCAGATGTTACAAAGTGCAGTTGAATTATTACGCAACATAGTAATGTGAAAAATGGCACGTTATATAGCCAAAGACAAAAGTATTGGGACGCCTGACCATTACACCAACAGAGACTTTAGTGGTATTTCATTGAAACACAAATTTTTATATGGAGCTGCCCCCATTTTTGCAGCTATAACAGCTGGCCCAATACTTTTGTCCATAGTGTATTACTCACCAGAGTAATGTGGACGATGGCATCGTAAAACAACCAAACTAGGACCCATCTGTCTGTGGAAGAACATTTTCTGCCCCAAACCTGTGCAAAAATGTAGCCCACGACGAGCTGTGCGGCACAGGCGAGCAGAGATATAACAGTCACTTGCGTAAAAAGAGCAGGCTCGTCTACATTTATAGATTTAGTCATTTTAAAAAGAAAATATATCTATAATTATATATTTTTTCGTTAAACGACTGAAGAACTTTGGAACTTCGGCTCTTAACGGTCAAACCAGAATCTATCTGGTGACGGTCTAGTGAATTCGACTCCTATTGGCTGTCGCTGCAGTCTCTCCACCGTAGGCCCGCCCCCAATGGTCGAGATGGGCGGGGTCCAGATTTTGGCGCCAAAAGGTTATTACTTTGGTGTGGAATAATAGCATCATTTCTGTCTGGTCCTAATGAGGGCCTGGAAAAGTAGAAAAACTGGAGGCCTAGAGGTTAGTGTTGCTATTGCAATCAGAAGGTATGGGTTCAATTCCCACAGAGATGTGCTTGAGCAGCGTACAGTCCTCACATATTGCTCCCTGGGCAGCCCGCTGCTTCACTTGGTGAATGGGTTTAACGCAGAGAAAGAATTTCAGTTTTTACGCTGTGCTGTTGTAATATATGATCCTGTGCAATAATATATATGTATATAAGGTGCAATATTACCTGTTCACATCCCATCCACAGTACTGTCACATTGCTATACTGTCTACTTATTGTATTGTTTTTGTAATGTGTCCTGTATGTTCTTGTGCAATAATGTGTATAAATAATATATATACTCTCTCATATATATATATATATATATATTTATATGTATGTATGATGGGGCAATACTACTTACTTGCATTTTGCTCAGTATTACTTATGGTGCAACATTAAACACTCAAAGTTTTACATAGCGTTTGTGTACACAGCTGCTGATGACAAAGTAACCTAAAAGGTTTATTAAATGAATTAAAGGCTCACTTTTTTGTTGTGTGGTGGGACAGTACTGACCCTCACACAAAGACAAATTTGCATAGTAGAGGGCATTTAAAATGTAAACTGATGTCAGTTTTATTTAATGCAATGAATAAATGAATACATTTACTTTAACTTATTTGATTAACAATGGAGTAGTCTGAACAAGAGTCCTTTTAAGGTTTAAACCAGGGGTGTTGAAATTAATCGTATCCACAAAAGGACCGGTGTAGCTGCAGGATATAATTCCAATAAAGCAGGGCCACGCCTGGTTCTACTTATTTAAGCAAGTCATAAGTCATAAAATGTGATCAGGAGATATGAAAACCTGCAGCCACACACTGGGCCATTACACAGAAGACTGGACACACCTTTTTAGTAAGAGTATTTTAGTTTCAACAATTCTGAAGATACAAATATAAAATAGCTACAATAAAACCCCACAGGTTGCAGCAAATCAGCATATTATAGCCTTGGGTCAAAAACAAACACTGAGGCAAGAATTTAAGCTCACGTTGCTTGTTGAAATGTATAACACCAGTCATGATACTTCAGGTGTTTTCCACTTTTTGGAAAGTGAAGCCAGTACCCTGGACAGCACCCATGACACTATATGGCATCGCTACACCAGTTGAATAGGGGAAAAAACCATCTAGACACACTACATGAACAAAAGTATTGGGACAACTGTTTGGTCTAGGCCCCTTATTCCTTAATGCTTCAGCATACGAAGACACTTTGGACACCATCGTGCGCCCCAGTGTACATTCACGCTGTATACTGAGATCGGGGGCCCATTCAAATTAAAGTGTATGTATTTGCATGCAATGTCATTAAATGCCCTGTTGGTGGAATGGTCAGGCATCCCAATACTTTTGTCCATATAGTTCACATCTAGAACATCTGAGGGAAGCACCAGTGGCTGGATCTGAACTGTGAGAAGACTCAAAGACCCATGCAAGAGTTAAATGTCTTCAGAGGGATGCACATAATATACTTTTTTTCTTAAATTATATTTGTCGCACTACTAGGCACACTAATTTGCCCTAAAACAATTTTAAGAATGACCATCTAAATATTCCGTTGTACTGTCTCCACTGTAGTTCAAAATCCAGTAGCAACACTACAATCTCTGCTCTTGCGCCATATGTTGCCATGGAAGCAGCATTGTAGCCTCTCGTTCGCTCAACTTTTGTAAGCCGTGTAGACGATAAGAGTAAAAGGTAAACAAGTCAGAAAAAACATATTTTCATAATCAGGGGATAACTTAGCAGCAGCAGAAGTGAAGGAATCAATCCTTTCCTTGTCCACTCCCAAAATGTACACAACAAACACATTTGAGGCCTATCAACATATCATGTCTTTCTACTAACTTCACTGTACATTCTTTTTGTCCAACGATTTAAAAATGCACCACTCAAGCGACTTTAGACATCACTGCTACAATAAACAAATATTTTACCAAATAACAATTACTGTCTAAAGGACTTCTCTGATTAAATGTTGAAGCTACGTTGTAAATTTCTATGGCAGCCAGTGAACATAATTTAACACTAGCAAAAGTCTCATAAGTCAGACTTCTGTATGCAGAGTTTGGTGCACTTGGTCACTTAATATGCTGAAGTAGTGCAGCTAAATAAGCATGGGCAGAATTTCAGAACTGGGATACAACAAAAACACACCCACGTAAAACAAAGTAGTGCATGCCAGTAAGCTTGCTAAGCTATCTATTACATTTACATTTACGGCATTTATCAGACGCTTTTATCCAAAGCGACTTCCAATCCCTAACTACAAAGGGCAGTCTCTCCCTGGAGCAACTTGGGGTTAAGGGTCTTGCTCAGGGACCCAGTGGTGGTGCTGAAGGTAGGATTCGAACCTGTGACCTCTTGGTCCAGAGTCAAGTATCCTACCCACTACGCCACCACCATTAGCTTCTAAATGTGGTGCTGTGGCCTTCACACACATCAATACAGTGACTAGACCTCAAAAGGCTTATGACACCACACAAACGGGACAAACTTTTTCAAAAACGATTCCATTGGAGAAATCAAATAAAAATAATCCTCCTTTTTTCCGACTTGTTTCATAAATGCTGCTTCAGGGAGTGGGGAGACTGGCTTTCTATGGCGATCAGGTGCTATTTGTGCACATCTAGCATGCCCATTTATAATAACACAAGCTCAATATTAAGAACAGGTGGCATTTGTTGTGCTTAAAGAATCTGATGGCTCATGGTACAAGTTGTACAAGCCTATCCAACAAAAGTAAAAGAAAAGCAAAGATAAACATTACTGAATTAGACCCACTGTGACAGTAAACGAACACACCCAGCTTTCTATAAAGGTCAATGAGCTCAACAAGCACACACAAAGGTGGTAAAGGACACACACTCAGTGCGTTTAAGGACATAGGAAACAAAGTGTGAATCAGAAGAGAGCAATAAAGAACAGATGGCTAACAGCAAGTTTATTTTGGTTAGGATAATTGATACATAAAGCACGTCCTGAGGGAGTGATGAGTGAATTATGGCCTGTTATGGAGTTTCTAGAAGAGAGGAAGAAGGGTGAAGAGGGGATGAGTAGGATAGAAGTAGTAGTAGTACTAGTAGTAGTAGTGCATAGGATAAAAAAAAGCAAAATTAAATGGAGAGCGGACCAGTTACAAGTCAGCCAGGAGAATCAGAGTAGAATTAAAACAGAATTACTGTAGAGTCCAGAGCACAGCAGAAAGCCTTATCTTAAAGTGGCTTGAAAAGGGGAAGGAGAAGGAAAAAAAACAAAACAAAAACAAACACCCCTCAAAGACTCCGGAGAAACGGAGACACTGAGACATGAACACCCGAGAGACTCCATCCTAAAAACACGCCCAACGTTAAGCGCTAACTATTAAGAAAAAGATTTGTTCTGCTTTCAGTCTCTGAAATGAAAAACAAAAGGCACAATGAATTTCAACTCGTTCTTTATCTTTAATATGCACAAGAGCTGAAAAAAAATTACAGATGAGCCACCTTAAAGAGTATTTCAATGCTAAAATTTATAAAAAGATACAAACAATCGGAGGCCAAAATGTCGCTTTTTTTTTTTTCTTCTCGCTCATTTTTTTTTTTTCTTCAGCAAGTAAAAATCTTGCAACCAGGAACAAGCTTGTATCAACTTCTGATACAAGACAAAAAAATTTTCTTAATTCTTTAAAGTGGCTCGTTTATTTTTCTAGGTGTCTAGATCATGAGTTTCACACCTATGCAGGCTTTTTTTTTTTCTTTTGTTCATCAACAATAAATGGCTAATTCCAAAAAAACGCCAGGGCTGCCATTTGTCCTCCAATCCTCGTCCTCAGTAGTCTGCAGCCAAACCACAACTACATTAGTCCCAATGTAATTTTTCCTCTTTTTTTTTTTCTTTCCCCCCCATACATCGCTTTACAAATAAATGCACAGGGGGAAAAAAAGAAAGAATTGTCCAAGTCACAACAGTTAGAAAGCCCATTTCCAACGTTTCATTTTCAATTGTTTGTCATCACAAAGTGAATGTTAAAACAAAAAGACAAAAAAAAAAAAAAACTAAAACGTCCCCATTAATTGTGAATCAGTAACACAACGTCATTATTGTTCTCAAGTGTCCCAACAAACAACTAACATGTGTGGCAGCTTTTCAATTTATACTTTACACAAGAGAGATACTTTTCTTTTTTAGTTTGTACAGTTATGTTTGGTAGCAAATAAATTTCGAGGAAAAAAAAACAAAAAAAAAAAAACAAAACAAAACAAAAAAAAAACATGGACATCCGTTTTCCATTGCTTGTGTCTAAATTAAGCGAATGTCGCTTTAGCCAAAAAAATAATATATGTATATTTATATTTATATATTTATATATTGGGACAACTCGAAAGTGTGCATATAAGACAATCAAAGCTGCAAACGTGGAAGCTCCACCAATCACAAAAAAAAAAAAAAAAAGATCACAGTTCAATCATTTTTGCAAAGTTTCTCTTTGCTAATGATTTAAGCCTTATTTTTTTTTTAACTTAGAGAAAATATACTCCCCTCGGAGGGGGGGAGAAACGAGAGAGAGAGAGAAAAAAAAAGATGGACCTGGTCAAGAAGGCTTTTAGATGTTTTTTCCTTGTGTGCTGAAACTTATTCTGCAGTGATGAAGCAGTCGAACCCATGGATGAGGTGCTCCTGTAAGCACGATGCTGAATAATCCAGTGCCAGTTCCGTGTGTCAAAGTCCATAAACACTGTAATTCTGCAACAAATTATGTCTTCCTATGTTTGACACCGATGCCGTGCGTTCCTCCGTTCCGACACAGCATCGGTTCCTTGTGCCTGTAGAGATTCTGCGGATTTAAGTGACTTGACCGTGTTAAAGAAGACATCCTGTCTGTACGCTTGTTTTGCTTTTGTGATTTGCTGATTTTTTTTTTTTTTAGTTTTTTCCCCATTTTTGTACATAAGAGTCATAGGTTCATGATGACGTTATAAAAAAAAAAACAACATAAAGATTCGGTGCTAGCTTCTTCTAAGTCCTTTTTGCACAAAACATGTCTAAAGAATGAACCCCCACTGTAAAAAAAGGACCGAAAAGTCCATAGGGGGGCAGTGGGGGGAGGGGCAGGTTTCACATGGCTTAGCACAGCAGAGGCTGGATGTTTTGAGTGTCTGTCGGGCGCTCTAGAATAGACTTCTGCATCGGGGTTGTGACATCTTATTCAGAGAAATTGGTAGGAGAAAAAAAAAGAACTTAAAAAAAAAATTCCCTGCCTTCAAATTCCGGGATCGTCTTTTTTTTTCCCCACTCCCATCTTCCTCATCGGCTGATATGATGGCTGGTAGAACGTTAGAACTTTCTAGAAATGTTCATGCACACGTATGACTCCAGTCTGTGTGTTTGTGTATGTGCGAGTGAGCAAAAAGAGCAAAAAAACTTTTTTTTTTTCCTTTCTTTTTTTTGGCAACTGCAGTATGACCAAAGAGGTGCGTTGTGTTTATCCTCTTCTATACGAAATGTGTAGACTTCCCTCCGACTTCGGGTAAAGCTGGAGAGAGACGCTCTCCATCCTTCAGTGCTAGGTTTCGTTTGTAAGTTTTTCATAGCGTTTTGACTGGTTGCTTTTAAGTTAGTGGGTTGTCGGTTGATCGGTGATGGTTGGATTGTGGGGAGGTGCGGCGGGGGGGTTGAGCAGCAGGGGGTCCCGCCGTCTTCAAGTTCTGGGTTTGGCTCGGTTAGAACTTGAACTCCTTAGTTTGCAGGTTGGAGGCCGGGTCAAAGTTGTAGGTGCCTCCTTGTGTGGGTTCGGGGATCAGACTCGGGTCCTCGTCAATCTAGAGAGGAAAAAAAAAAAAAGAGAGAAAGGAAAATGGAAAATAATGAAGAGGGACCTGGATGGGTATTTAAAAGTATGCTAGTAATACTAAAAAAATAATGCTAGTAATCATTTATATAGTCCACGGTTTAAAACAAGTTTACAAAAGGCTTGATAAAGATATTTAAGAAAAAGGTAGAAATAGGCTAAAATCTGTCATTTAGTTTCAGAAGATCTTTCTGGGTAAATAACTTTTTTCAGAGAGAGAGCGAGAGCGAGAGACAGAGAGAGAGACAGAGAGAGAGAGAGAGACAGAGAGAGAGAGAGAGAGACAGAGAGAGAGACAGCCCACACTTACATCGTCTCCTGAAAAGTACTGATCGATGATCTCAAATGCTAATTTGTAGATGTCTTCATTTTCGTGCTGCTGTAGGTTTTCGATCTTTTCCAGTCCTGACAGAGACACACAAGAGCACAAGGTTAACACACAAAATAGCAGATTGTGTTCTTGGCCATTTACTCCCAGCAAAAGTGTCTCCATCACACAAGACAAAAACTTCTGTGTTCCATTTACCTCCGCACTCCTCAATAATCTCCGCGATGGTACTGGCCTCTTCGCCGGCCATGATGAGGATGTTCTTCAGACCGTCTAGAACCACCTGCACCACCTGCGAGTCCTTCACCGACAACAGGTTGCAGAAAGGCGGGATCACGTTCTGCTGCACCAAGTACTCCACCTGCCATTCACCAGACCAACATGATACAGTCAGAAGACAGAGGCGAGGCACAAGGTACAGATCTGTGATACGTTCTAACGCGGACAGTGCCAGGGGTTAACAAATAATTTCATTTATTTTTATTGGCATTGCTTATGATGCATGCTGTTTTACTCACTAATTAAATTAATCCGAGCTGTTTTTCACTCACTGCACTTGCAAGGTCGACAGTTTTGTCACCAATTTGGGAAATTAGATTTAAAATGCAGACACAGGTAAAAATTCAATTTGTGGGTAGGGAGAGGGGCACTTGGACCACTAAATCATTCATGAATACCTTTTTTAAAAAAAAGATTA
This sequence comes from Phenacogrammus interruptus, assembly GCA_037974425.1. Taxonomy (NCBI): domain Eukaryota; kingdom Metazoa; phylum Chordata; class Actinopteri; order Characiformes; family Alestidae; genus Phenacogrammus; species Phenacogrammus interruptus. Next base: position 16,032,341 of record JBBPCW010000084.1, on the reverse strand, counting down.
TGTATGCTTCAATCAAGTTGATTAAGGGGAATTCGGCCACATTGAGTGGGGAGAGAAATACAGGACCCCTTGAAATAGTTCCTGTGACTAAAGTTTACTTGTTTTTCAGTTTAAAGAGCAGAGCATTTTCTACATGTGTTTTAGGAGAAATACCCCAAAGCCGCTTGTGTGAACAAAAAGAGTAAAGCAACGAGAGAAATTGTTTTGTTCACGATTTGAAAATGACGGAGCTGTTAGCAGGAATTTCATGGCAGACAAGTCCATTTTTGCAAGAAAAGGGCTTTAAATACAAAATTTGTTCATTATACATATGACCAGTAATTCAAATACAAACCTGATCTTTCCTTCCACTTATTGTTAAGTTGCTGATGGCCCATGCAGCTTCTTTCTGTGTCCCAAAATCACCCTTTTCAAAGACGGACAAAAAAAAAAAGTTAAGGCAAGAGGTATGTACATATAAATCATTCACTCGTTCCACTGAGTTACTGTTACTGGCACCAAAAGAGGGAAGAAAAGAGAGAGAGAGAGAGAGAGAGAGAGAGAGAGAGAGAGAGAGAGAGAGAGAGAGAGAGAGAGAGAGAGAG
>JBBPCW010000084.1:15918231-15929482 GCA_037974425.1 Phenacogrammus interruptus | reverse complement strand
CTATTATAAAAGTAACCAGTAAACAGGGAAAGTAACTACCACATTACATTAAAAAAGTTGAAACCCAGCAGCTCTAACTTTCTGTTATCTGGGGAAAAAAATTGGTATGGGAAAAATCGATATCGGCCGATCACACTTACCAAAAAATCGGTAATCAGAATCGGCCAAGAAAATTGCAATCGGTGCATCCCTACATTTTATTTATAGAGCGCTTTTAAAGATTCTCAAAGAATGCATCGTCACAACGCTTTGTTACACATCTTAAGTACCAGACTGTGTACAATCGCCCGTGCCATATTCCTATTGGTTCCTTCCTAGAAGTAAATCATATTAGTGGTCACATTCCAAGATTTTGGTCCAGAATTTATGACTGTCAAGGCTCTAGGCCAGCGATTCTCAAAGTCTAGACATAACTGCAAGTCATTCTGGACCCAGTCCACACATCATATTAGGAATTCATTGACGCAAAGCAATTAAGTGTATATTTGAATAACTTATTAGTTTTGGAAAACATACTTTAGTTTTTTACGGTGATCCTGGCCTGAGATTAACCAAAGCAAGGTCAGCGCATGTATGACACAACATTGGCGCTTCATTTCTCAGGCTTAGCAGCCGCATTAGCAAGTCTGCTAAGATTATTCATGTGCCAGTCTCATTATAAGTCACGGGAAAAGGTGTTATGTCCTGTCGCTACTTTACTGAGACATTAAAGTGATTGAGTTAATCAAGATTATTATTAAATATTTTCCTAAAACTACTGTCAAAAGTGAGAGTGGATTAGGTTCACTAGCAAACAATTTTAGGCAAACAGCACAATTACGTTTGGTTGTATGATGCAAGCTAATTTAATAAAAGGGATTTGCTTATCGCTTGTCCCAGACCTTATCTAGAAATTAGATTTGGACCTTTAAATATCTAAAGTTTGAGAACTAGATCATCTGTCACAAAGGCACTTAATCACATTAGTGCCTCTGAGTCATATTTAGCATTCTACAACCACTGTCTTTAAATCACAACCAAAAAAATCTTTCATGGTTTGTGATTTTCAACTGCGACAGCATTATGGAGGCAAAACCTTCTTGCTGCTTTAGTTCACCTAGTTTAGTTTATGAGTGGATTGGTAATTAGATGATAAAATGATTTGATTAAGGCAAATACAAAAATATACCACACACTGGGTCTCCAGGATATTTGTTTCGGACCAACCCTTGCTCATCCTCCCGAAATACCATCTGGGTATTGCTACTTATTTTTCATATTCTTAGAATGGCTTTGAAATATTTCATTTTGGTTTTCATGCTTTTGCATGCAAAAGTAAATGGATATGAATAGATAGTTAACGAACTAAAAGCAGATAATGAGCCACTGTCTGTCAATTTCAAATCTTAGAGGTTAGAAAGTCATGTTAGCCATCAGACAGAATTCTGACCTTCTCCCGGTAGAGGTTGTGAAGCCAGTCAGCACACTCCTTCTCATCGTCAGGGATCTCTTCTACTGGGAAACGCCTTTAGAACAGAAGAGACAACAGCAGTCAGAGAGGGGCACCACTAGGAGGCGCTGGTACTCCAGGAGGGAGATTGGAAGGGGTGACGTGGAAGTTAACCACCACTGGATAACCTTAATCATCAGTGAAATGCTTAAGAAAGGAGATTGCATTCTTGCAGTTGCAAATGTATTTCAAAAGTCTCTGTTATTTTATTTATTTCATTACTGCAGAAATTCAGATGCTTGTAAATTAATTCTCCCAAGCAATATGTTTTCATTTTTTATTGTTTGGAAGAACCATTAGGAATGACTGTGTATATACACACACATTTTCCACTATAAAAGGACCCAAATGATATTAAAAACAAACAAAAAAAAATGACAAAAATCCACATTTCCAGAGAAAAATCTTTGCACAAATGTAACAAAACTCTAACGGCTTTCCCCACTGCAGTGTTGATGGTACTTGTTCCATTCATTTGTAACAACAGCAGTTCACAGGCAGGTGTTATTTTCAGCCTAGTGCTCAGGTGGCAGCTGTTTGTCTCTCCTAAGCCATCTCTCATGGTCACTAAGTGGAAATAGTCGGAGTTGCTTGCTTTGAGTCCTCCCTGCTGTGGGCCTAATCTCTCTTAAGTTGTCAAGCTAATTACAAAGCAAGTGAAACGCTACTGGGTAGCATGTTCGAGTTTGACAACTGATATGAGACGGCACTGAAATTTCCAGAGATAAAGCAACTGGCTTCACAAAAGAGATATTCTAATGTACCCACGTGCAGAGGGTCCATCTTGTGCTATGTTACAGTAACAACGTGAAAGCACCAGATGGCCTGTTATTACATTAAATGTGCAAATTACGTTAAAAATCATTGAGTATTCCATCCATAGACACAGGATGTGTCAAAGTCCATCTAAATCTTGTTCCTTGTTATCTTCATTTTAAAATACATGACTATGCAGCCATTTTAAGACCCTCTGATTTGCAAGGGACATTTACAGACATGGGGCACTGACCTGACGCTCATGTCGGCTTTGTATTTCTTGCCGTTGATGATTCCCAGCAGGGTGGGGTTCTCCTTATCTTTGAAGTTCAGCGTGACATCGTATACTGCTTTTACTGAAAAACAACAAGACCATGAGACAGTTACCGTTAATGTACACAACACTGTTAAAGCAGGGCTGCTCAACCCGGTCGTCATCGGCCCATAGACAGTACTGAGTGGCCTTAATTGCTTTGTTCAGGTATGTTACCAGGAAGGATAAAAATACTCTGTGGATCCCAAAGGCAAGGCTAAGAAACACTGGGGGAGACGGAGTGCAGTTGTTGTGGTTTCTTTTACATGTCTATGTACCTGGTAAAATATTGCGTACTGAACGACTCGTATGAATGATTTTGGTGCTCATATGATGATCAGAAAGAGAAAACTGCAGGCCAGATGTGTGTATACAAAAAGGCCTGGTGCAAAAATGGCTGGATGTGGTCACAACGTGTTCTCAGTGCCTGTGAAATTAACCACGCTGTGCTTACGCGGCATAGGGTGTAACAGGCACAGTCAACTGGAAACAGAGTTAGTCGAAAGAGAAAATGCAAACTCAGTGATGAAGAGATAATGATGTTAATGAGGTTCTGTTGCACCACGTCATTTTGCAGTAGTCTACATTTACAGTAGGAGTCAGCAAGCAAATTCTGCAGTAGCTCTGAGAGTTGTGTAGTGTTGGTCGCAATCTTTGAATTGCAATTAGCTTTAAATAGCATTCAGTGTATTTTTTCCATGCAAAACTGGCCAATGTGTTTCCTAGTTGTACCTAAAACTGACATAAAAGGCTTAACGCACCCGGTGTCAACTATGTAAAGTGCCCGTGTTGGCTTCCTGTCAGGCACTGCAGTAGCAATCTGTGATGCATAAGTGTGTCTGTGTGTGTGTGTGTGTGTCTGTCTGTGTGCGCACATGCGTGTAAGTTCGCACCTGTTCCCTTGAGGCATTGCATTGTGGTGGTGAAGCCCTTGGTGCGTGGCAGTAGGTGGTATTTGAGCTTGGGTAGACCTTTGCTCTCGGCCACCTGCATACTGATCTGGTGCTTCTTTTCAGTGAACCGTGTCCCTTCACAGTAGAGCAGGAACTGCAGGAGCACACAACACACACAGTAAGCACACAGTAAAGGAATACATGCAGAATAAATGTTACATTTGCGGCATTTATCAGACGCTTTTATTCAAAGCGACTTCCACTCCCTAACTACAGGGGACAGTCTCTCCCTGGAGCAATTAAGGGTAAAGGTTCTTGCTCAGGAACCCAGTGGTGGTGCTGAAGGTAGGACTCGAACCCATGACCTCTTGGTCCAGAGGCAAGTATCCTACCCACTGGGCCTGCACCATCCCACTAAATATAAAATGTAGTTGATCTTTGGCTGTTGTGATTCCTCTTTTACTTTGTTGCAACTTGTCAATGCCTAAATAATTCGTTAAGTCATCTTTAAAGAAAATATGGACCAAAGCACAGTCCACATTCAGATTTCAATGTAGCTGCTGCTGTTTACTATGCGCTATGCACCCTTTGCCCATTTTGTTGATAGCCAAGCCAAAAATATGACTAAACAGTTGGGGCAAGAGGAACTGCAGCCCTGATCTGCACTTTATTTATCCTGGAGGAAATTGTTCACATCACGACTGCACACTCAGACAAGACATAACAATACAGAATAAACAATACCTGACTATAAAAACACACAAAACACGAAGAAGTTACACAGAGCAGTCGTGAATATGCTGCTGCAGGCTCCGCGCCTGCGCAATTTTCACTAACTTTAGAGGTACGATGTAATTCCTCTTCATTCTGGCCAGTGGAAACGATTCCTAAACTCACGACCTCGGCAGACATTAATCCAGGTGGACAGAAGTGGCTAAAAATTAAATGCTAAATATTTGATGAGAACTGGCCGCCGACCCTGAAATGCCACACTTATTAACAGCGTATTTGGAAACTGACCTGTATTACTGATACTGGCTGTGGACCAAATGACCACCTCGATTAATTAGTTAATACACTCTGAAAATGTGGGTCAGTGTGGAAAAGCCAAGCCAATATGTAAACAACTAATCAGCTAATAGCTGGAGCAGGAAACTACAAACGGAGTCTTATTGTTCATGAAAATCACATTTTTTATGATTGACACACGTTACATGTGTGTTACACACTAAAATGGAAAAAAAAACAAACCCCAGCATAATAAAAACAGTGCCTAGAACAATTTAGCTAGCATTAGAGCTCTCTTTCTCCACCACATGGATTAATTTCTTGACATTATAGCTGTTGTCTGTTTTTGCTGATGTAGAACATTAGTGCAGTGCAATGCAATGCGAGGGGCAGCTTCCCTGATTACAATGGGAGCTTTACTGTTCCGTTGTCACTCGTGCCTCTCGCCGTTTAGACAAGGCGTAAAGGCAAAAGCATTCAGAACAACAAATACCAGAATCCAAATGGTCAATGTGTTTTGGAAAAACGTTTCGAAAACAAAAGGCACTTTTCCATAGGTGTATAGAAACCGCGCTGTACCTAAACTGTACTGCGATGGCACGGAACTTGTAGCATGCTTCGATTTTCTGGTGTGTTTGAGCCCAGTAACGCTGTTTATAACGCCTCTCTCCAGACAGTTTATGGCTAGTTGTCGTCCCAAAACCGCGTCCATGGAGTCGAACCGGTGGAAAGTTTTTTCTGTCACAGCTGCTTTTGTCATTGGGTTCTTTTACTGATCATAGTCTTGTTTAAATTTAAATTTTTTAAGTTAAATTAGTTTGTCTCAGCATTCTTTAACCGTGCAACAAATATTTAACCCATCTAACTCAGTTAGCGATGTCCAGGTACACCTTCGAGTTTCTCATAGCATTGAAGATTCATTTGTTAGCATCATAGAAAACTTTATCTTCAACACAAACGGCCGACAATAGCCTCGTTCCATATTGTGAGAACATTTCGACCAATCAGAAAGCAGCGAGGCGGTGGGCTTGGCTGCGGCTCTCTTTCACTGCCATGGAGCAGCACCAACAGTTACACCTTCACGGCAAATTGAATAATAAAATGAAAGTAGCAAACCAGAAATGTGTTTCTGTATGAAACACCTCTTCAAATGTTTAATGCATCTCTAACCAAACTTGTCTTACAGCTGGGTAATCCCAGAAAATGATTGGATTACTGGCTCCCACAGAGTCTCCACCATTTGTAATCGGCGCCTGTATAGCATTTCTGCCGTTCTCTGATTCCCAGAAACACAGTATTTGTGGTGGAACTACATTTGTGACAGAAGAAATCAGCATTATCAATAACATTCGAAACAATGCATGGGCCTTTGTTGCTTTCGTATTCAAAAAGTAATAGAATACATTCAGTTTGGCCATATCGGGTTTCACATTATTATTATATTTGACATTATTCATGAAAAGCACACTTCCTCGTGAGTTCTACTGCTCAAATCCACACCACACCCCACATTTTACAGACACAGTAAAATGTCTGTTGCAACATGATGCATTACTTCATAATACTAAACTTCTTTTTAGAAGATCTGAAGTGCTGGTGGCGAAGTCTCTAAGCCTGCATGTATTAAAAACCACTGCTCAAAGCTGCGTTTTCACTTTAGCGTTCTGACAGAATATTTCATGCTTGGTTACAGTTTAGAAAGAGGTTTGGGCATTTTAAACCCTCTGGCTTGACCACTAGGAAGCACAGCTTTCTCTTTTAACATCGTCAACACAGTTGCCCTTTGGGGGTCCAGCCGAATAGTCCAGCCGAGGTGTCGGTGATGTGGTGAAGTCACTTAACACACTCACCCACATATACTCGGGATAATCTCTGAGCCGGTGGAGTCCGTTAAGCACAGTATCCCTGTCCTCCTCCCACTTCCTCTTACAGAATACAATCTCTAGGAAGTACCAGGTCCAGCCAATCAGAGGCACTTTCAGTAGCTCGCGCTTCGCCAGCACCTTAGAACTCTGGGATAAGAGAAAGAAAGAAACAGACAAGGTAGAGGGGCAAAATTATTACGATATCTCAACCTACAACAGACATGAATTGCAAGAAGGCAAGCAGTGATTTTCTCATGGCTTTAAGACGTTTTGAAATTGATGGAAATTCCCCTGAAATAGCTTTTGAATATTCATGTTGTCCCAACCAATAACCAACAGGTGAACTTAACACAGTAAGCTTTAGCTATATTATTAATATAGCTATTATATATAAAGTCAGCTTATATCAGAAAGCAAAAATGTTATTTCTATACTTCCAGGGTATGAGAAATGGTCTCTAAGCTAGCTGAGCCCGATATTATCGGTCAATATTATGTTTTCCCTCCTGCTAGTGTGTGGTAATGAAGCTTAAAATTAGATATAGGAAAAAGTCAACACATTTTAATAGAAGATAAAAGAGTTTCTCTTTTAAATGTGATTAACTAAGCCTAAAGGTGTGAAGCTGTAGCACAGATATCACATTTTAACAAAGCGTAATGTAAAATTAGCAACAAAATGTCTTAGCAAGAATTGCAGATAAAAAGCATGGACAGCTGTGAACAGAAACTTGAACATTAGTATTCTGTTTGGCATCTTTTATTATGAAATAGTTTACTGAAGTAAGGTAAAGCGGATATGGTCCACCGGAAGTCATACTTTTCGACCCCATGATAGTATGATGGAATGGCAATAGTTACAGTGTGTGATCCAATCAGAGTGTATTACTTACAATCTCACAAGGTGTTATTAGCGGTCACATACACTACCAGTCAAAAGTTTGGACACACCTTCTCAAATGAAGGAACACATGTAATTATGCGGTAAACAAAAAAGAGCTAAACAAACCAGAATCTATTCTGTAATAAGGGAATGATGGTCTGTTGTTATTTTGTTTAGTTCAGTGGTTCTTGCCATAATGTGCAGTAGAACAGTAGTGGAACAGGATCACTAACTGTGGACCAACCCGACTCACAGCTGATGATCCCAAACACATTAAGAAGGAGAGAAACTACACTAATAAACCCTTGATGAAGAAACTCCTGTTAATTAAACACCATTCCAGGTCAATTCCTCACGAATCTGAGTGAAGAAATGCGAAGAGTGTGCAAAGCTGCATCAGAGCAACAGGTGATGTTTTCAGTATTAATCTACAATGTAGCCGATAATAAACACAAAGTAATGAGAAGGTGTGTCCAAACTTTTGACTGTTAGCGTACTTATAAGAAAACATAGTGGTGTACTTAACACATAAAAAGATCCATAATCTGATGCACCACGAACACCGAATGCTGAAAGGTCATGGTTCTAATTTATCTATTACCAATTTAAATAGTCTTTCATGACATGAAAGATACAGCGGATCAGGCTGAAAGAATGATCAAACTATCAAATGAAACCACTTCGAATGAAGATTTGACTGGTCTCTATGATTTACATTGATTACTAATTATTATTATTATTACTTCTATTATTAGCAGTAGCAATAGCAGTCGTTTGTAGTGAGAAAACGTGTTATAACATGCAAAGAAGTGCATCAATAGGTGTATGTTATGCAGTATATTTGTATAGTACATCATTTTCATATTAATTGGAAGGTTTGGATGTTACTGTTGTTGCGGAACCGTCTCCTTTTACCCTGTCAGGGCTAACCACAGTCTGAACTACAGGCTATTTCCACCCCAAAACAGTGCCAAAGGATACTAAGGTCAAAGAATACTAAGGTACACAAACTCGTAACTTAGGTAGCACACAATGTACTGACCCCCAACACGCCGTATCGCTCACACATGGTCCAGCCGCACAGGAAATCAATTTCGTAGTTGTGATTGAGGATGATGATGACATGCTCCTTGCCAAACATGTCCACCGTGGCCTGGTCAGTGTAGAGCATGCATTCTGTCCCCGACCACCACTCTAAAAGCATTACCAACTCTGAGAAAGAAACAAAGAAACAGAAATAAATCAATCACAGATGATACACAGTCTCTCGTATTAAAATGCTTATAGACTTTTCCACCAGCTTTTACTTTTTTTTTAGCCCAAATAATCATTTTCTGTGCAAAAAATAGTTGACCAAATGTTAATCAAAAGATTTCCTCGTACAGATTCTGATTGTGTTTCCTATTAAACTGAAACAAAGTTATGTTTTGTATTTATGCTTGATCCTTTGTTTGCTACAATTGAGGACAGCATGGCATAAAGAATGAGAAACCACATAAGTGAGGGTAGGGCTGGGCGATTTGGCCTAAAATCAAAATCTCGATTAATTGGAACATTTTATCTCGATTACGATTATTTTATTTATTTATTCATTTGCCCTCATAGTTCACTGACAAGTTGCTCAGTTGTCTCACTGTTTAAGCTCTCCGTGCTCGACATGTCGGCGGAATAACGTAACATAACGGAGCGGGGTCACGTGACTCCACACGTGGTAGTGTTTTTAAAGGGAAAGTAATAGAAATAATCGAACTGGAATTTTTTTTTTATCGATTATAGGTTCTGAATGTCAATTTCGATTACTTTTTGATTAATTGCCCAGCCCTAAGTGAGGGTATTTGATATTAAAGAACAGCTCAACATGGTTTATGTAAGTCTGTGAAGATTTAAGCAGCCAGTTTGCAAGATGCCAATGCAGAAGATTCCACAGCATTAGCTACATTAGCCTCATAAACTAAAGTAAAGTTCTGACACCAAGCATGTCTGTATGAAGTCCATCTTTAAATCTGGCAGGTACTCACGGCTCCATAGCGAGTAGGACATGCGGGTGTTGATCTTGCGGTAGAGCTGCTTGTCGAAGGGCCAGATCACGCAGGTGCACAGCTGGAGGAAGTTGATGATGAGGCCGCTGACCACAAAAACAAAGCCGATGAGGAGCTGCAGGACGAACTGGCTCTTCAGCCAGGCCAACACACCCATGACGGACGAGTCCGCGCCTCACACACACATACACGCACACCTGTGGCGAGACAGACCAGACCAGAGAATATCAAGCAAACAAGACCATATCAATCTAATTAAATGGAAATTTCATTTAAAATGGTAGAAAATCGGTGCTATTGAGTGTGTACACAAAGTAAGGCATGTCTGATTATTGAACAGAGCTGTAGATGGCTCTATTAGAAGTGAAGTTACAACAACAATAAAGAATATTCAGCATAATTTGTATCTTAAAAGTGGGGCTAAAATATCAAAGCACATTACATGCACATATCATTTGGGTCCATCTATCTATCCATCCATTAGCGTCCTTCGCTCTGTCTATCCACCTCCTTTTACTTCCACAAAACCTGATTGAATAAAGCATCTTAAATGCCCTTTGGTGTTTATAATACTTAAATTACTATTATCAAGTGACGCAAGCTTTTATCTTAACATGTTATCTTAACATGCAAATGCAGATGTTTTCCTATAAACGATTCACAGCGATATGAAATTAAACTGTAATTTTGTCTGGAAAAGTTCACCAATAGTATCACCAATAGTAACACTTAATAGGAAATGAGAGCTACAGCATACGATAGCTTTATCCTGCTACAAAGAGGAAGTGCAAATCTGAGGAGAAGTTAAAAGTCAGAGAGAGGGCAGCGACCATAACTGACACACTGAAACACACTTGCTATGGCACAAATTGAAAACTGGCACTGAGAAATGCGACGGGACTAGTGATGCAATGAAAGGCATAACGTCCATGCAGCATATTTCATGACTTAATTGGGCGTAAGATGTAGTTTGGGGTAAAAATTGAAAATTCCAGATTATTTCTGCGATCTGGGACCGAGAGACATTGTAACAGAGCGGCTGATGGTGCGCCTCATGTTTAAAATAAACACGACTCATTTGTACAGTGGATGTTGTATGTAAATCCCCAAATCATCCGGACAGGTTTTGGCTACGTACAAGATTTTGTTTTCGTTCATAATTCAAATACATCAGATTTTAATGTAATATTTTTGCAATGTTATAAACACTTAAAAATGCATGTGAATAGTATTTGCAAGCTGCAAAACGCAGTTAAAAATGGTTAACGTGTTTATGCTGAAGTGTAGAATGCTGTGCACTGAACTCAGTCACAGGTTGGGGCAGAGCATCAGAGGAAGCTGCGGTTTGAAATGCTCAAAGTGGGGCCATACAAACGTGTGCGAATGTCATTCAGAAGTCTTTGCTCTTTTGATTTTAGAGGCAACTCAGTCACAAGCAAAGTAACTCATCAGTTCCATTCATGAGAAAACACTGTTGTGAAAAATCTAGCTCCAGGAAGGGAAGTGTACAGTATGAAAATACAGCAGGTGAGGGCGATTTAAGGAACAAACTGTCACCAAAGACCAATCTTGACCATCAATGCTTGTTTTGTGATCGGCTATTTCAGGGCTAAAAGAACTCACACCAATGTTAGAGAACAGAAATTTCTTTCAAACACATCTAACAATCAAGGGACGCTGCAATGACCCCGTGGCGCCAAATCGTTAGCTTCAGGTTAAAGGAAGCTAAGACAGAACTATAAACAGATGTTTAGTCTCCTTTCAAATTTGAGTGAGTGTAGTGTCCACTGATACATGTATTTATTTGAAATTACTGCTTATCGCCAAAGCCCGGACTGAGACACGGGGACTCTCTCCCAGGTACAGAACTTACCACGGTGGGTTCCTCTTCTTTACAGTCCTCTTTTACACGGCCCCTCACTCAACACCACAGTCCTGAGAGAGAGAGAGAGAGAGAGAGAGAGAGAGAGAGAGAGAGAGAGAGAGAGAGAGAGAGAGAGAGAGAGAGA
>JBBPCW010000084.1:15875553-15885969 GCA_037974425.1 Phenacogrammus interruptus | reverse complement strand
GGTTCTGTAGTAGAGGCCACAGGGAGCCAGTGAGGGTTCTGTAGTAGAGGCCACAGGGAGCCAGTGAGGGTTCTGTAGTAGAGGCCACAGGGAACCAGTGAGGGTTCTGTAGTAGAGGCGTAGTGTGTGAGAATTTTGGAAGACTGAGCGACTCTTTACAGGCACAATGTTTACAAAACAAAAATAACAGCTTTATCTGACCAGTAATTCTAAATGTGTCTTTATAGGTAAAGTTGATCAAGTCATATAGTTATTAATTTGCCTTAAGGCACTGTACCTCTCCACCATGACTACATTTCTTATGACAACATAAGAAATCAGGTAGTGTATTCTTGACCCTTTTACATGTGACTTGAAGGAAGGTGTCTTTAGGGGCAATGAATGCTTTAAACATCTGGTTCCTGTCACAACCCTTAGGTTTCGGAGTCTAGAACAGAGCATTTCACATCAAACCACGTTGAATGACTCCGTTTGCGTCTGAACTATTTAAATATGCAGAGGTTTAGAAAAAAATGGTTGATTTTCTCTTTTAAGACGGTTTACAGAATTGGCGCACGCTCAGACAGCATCATTTTTACGCTACTTTCATGTTTTAGAAAGTATGCACAGTAATATAATGTATGGATTTCTATTTAAATACTCACAGATTCACGTGTTTATAAATGTATCTATGTTCAATATGTATTTGCACACAGCTTTATGCACTTTAACCAACCCCTCGACAGAGTTCAAGAAAGACACTACTTTACTTTAAAGCTTTTTTGTAAAGTTCTTGATGGTAGGAATAGGGTAATTAAGTGAAAAACGTTAAATTTCTAAACATTAATTATATCTTCAGCCTCAGTGAGCACTCTTGGATTGAAAGGAATGAAAGGACTTTTGGAAAAATGCTTCAGAGCTACAGCGCCATCTGGAAAACAAGTACTGTATTGTACCGCTTTGAAACGAAATGACTTTTGGTTAATTCAGTGAGCGTTTAAAGAGCGTTTTTATGAGCCGAGGATCGCACAACACAGCTTTCTTTCCGTGGTTTAAATAAATAAATAAATAAATAAACAAACAAACACATAAATAACCAGACACCCTGTAGCGGGGTATACAGACAGAAATAATACACAAAAAGCAAAAGCCCTGTATTTAATTAAGTTTATTACAAAACAGAGAAAAGGCAAACATGAGCGTGTGTGTGTGTGAAAAAGCAGCAAGAGTGTCCTAAAAAATAAAATAAGATAAAATAATAATAAAAAAAAAAATTAAATGATTAAAAGAATATTTCACCTGAAAGAAAAATAAAAAACAGAAAAGGACTCTCTCTCTTAGGGACAGAAAGCCAGTGGGTGCGAGTTAGAAATAATGTTAACGGAAACGTAGTCATTCGTTATTTTTGACTTGATGTTAGGAACGCGGCGTTAGCCTCCACCAGTTCGCTGGAGTGAAATATTCCTTTAAAACTGAAAGGGAAACATGCAGCATGTGGAAAGCCACCATGCAAAGCTAACTGAGGTCAAGCTCGCCTGCATCACCTGACCTCGTCCACTGCATCACAAGACGACGGCTGGGGAAAAAAAAAAAAAAGGCTGAAAAATGAAAGCTTAGGCTCCTCACTATGGAAAAATGACAAACACAAATCGACTGATCCATTCCGGGACACCAGGGCTCATGTTTCAGAACTGGACGGATCTTAGAAATATTCATATTTGGCAAAATACAATCCGAAAAAGAGAGAAAAAAACCAAAAACAAGCGGCTACAGTTTTACTGTATGTGAAATGGAAGATACCAGGAGGGAAATTCAGAGGAGAAACTGGCCGACTGTACATTTTTTTGTGTGTAGTTTACAGTGTGCAGTGTCACACACAGTCAGTAGGCCCTACATGTGCTCTACCGTAAAGGTTATGATGCTTGTAAATAATAGTGTTTATGTTTCTTGACAGCAATAAAGTACAAACCCATGCAAAAAATCTTTACATACTCAAAGCACTAAATGTCTCGGCTTGATTGCGATGGCGAAGCACGGTGGTGGACCTCTATGCAGCACACAGAGGGACGCTGAAAAGGGCAGCTAGTAGCTTATGTTTTCTTTTTTCCAGTGCAATAATGAGGACAAACTGGGAAATGATGACGTTAAAACCTCCTAAACATCCACCTCAGTGGGACAATTCATGGTATAATCTTCAAAACATAAACATACTTCTTTTCTCACATATCAAATACTGACCTTAAAGTGGACATGCATCATATATTATTGATTTTTTTTTTCATGTTTGGTGTTTTCCATGGTGAAATTTACTAAAGAGAACGTGCTGTTAGACCTTTTAAAGCAGAACTGAGGCCAGTGTCATGTTATGACACGAAACATGTAAGGCCTTGAATTTTTTTTTTTTTTTTAACCCCCTCTACTTCAGCTTATTACTATTGCAAACTTTCCACTTTTGGATCATTTCAGTTATGAAGCATTATCAAAATTCCCCCAAACTGGGCCATCATATCAAAAAGGCTTTTTTTTTTCTCATTGCCAACATAAACTTTCCAAAAATGCAGCAAAATTGAGCCCAAAAAAAAATTTAAAAAGAATTCCTCACAAAACCGGCACCAATTTATTTTGAGAATGTGATATAAAAATAGTTTTCTTCTTCTCTGGTGCCTGAAAACGATGCAAACACAGGCATGCAAGAGACATAATCTCATTGTCTTGGTATTCAAAGAGAGACGAGGACAAGGAAAGCCAAATCATCCAGCATTGACCTATGATTTCTATTTTTCTTTCTTTTTTCTTCGTTGTCGTTTTTTTTTTCTTTTCTTTTTTTTTTTTGCAGTGTTTTCAACACGGCCATTTACAGTAATATACAAAAAAAGTGCATGAGGTTTCCTGTGTGCTGCTGAATAAACAAACAAACAAAAAACGTTTCTGAAATGAAACCAATGCATATCTTCACTGTGCGAGAAACCCCAGACATATAGTACGCTTGTGCTTTCTTTTGTGTTTTTTTTTGTGTGTGTGTGTGTGTGTGTGTACATGAATTGTGTTTTGGCATGTATGGCTTTGAGCCTTCAATTTATTATTCATCAAGCTGTTTGACAACTTGAGGATCCAGATTGTGGTGTACAGTACATGAGCGTTCACTCGAACCCTGCACTGAGCAAATGTCTCTCGCTCTTACTCACTCGCTCACTTGTTGCACTTGCTTTCTTGTTAATAATACACTTGTTAATAATAACGTGTCTCTCTACGTTCCTGTCGGAGTGCGCGTGTGAGTGGAAGTGTGAGTAGTTTCTTGCTCCTACAGTGAGTCGCTGGTTTCCAGGCCTAGCCTGGTCATGTCGGAGTGGGATAGATTGTCGTCGTCGTCGTCTTCTTCGTCGTCGTCGTCCTCGCTGTGCCCTCCCATCATCACCTGCTGCATGGCCAGCGTCGCTCCGTCCGACGACAGCGTCTGCAGCCCGTCTTCTCCTGTTACCATGCCCACCGCTACCATGGTACCTGAGCAAAGCAAAAACTAATTATAATATTAAATTATAAATATCAATACTAAGGCCTCGTCCACACGGACGTTCGAAATGAACGCACTCTGAACGCCATAGGCGTTTTTGTGGCGTTTGGTAGCGACGCTTGATCGACGTCAGCAAGGCGTTAGACTGGCGTTAGTCTGATGCTGTTTAACGCCAGCCTGACGCCCGATCTGCAGTTCCGTGTATTCACCTGTGGGGGCATTAATTACTCTCAGCCGCTCAGCCTTGTTCTTCTTGTAGCAGTCACTATGTTCTGCTAAGGAAATGTCCCAAAGCACTGGTCTCTGTTCTACTTCTTCCACGAGTCGGGCTGGATCAATGTCCAACATTTTTTGAAAACGTGTTTTTTTTTTTGCAGTTGCCGTACAGAATCATGGGATATATATTCGGTCCTCCAGAACGTCAACCGAACGTCATGTAAACGCCACAGCGGCGTTTTCCTCACTTTCGTCGGGATTTTGACGCCATCCGAATGCGCAGCCGGCCGAGCGCCAGTGCTGAACGCCCGTGTGGACGCTTTGATTCGTTTCAATGAGCAGAAAAACGGGCGGCGTTTAATAGGCGCTCACCTGGAGTCACCAACGCCAGAAAAACGCCTGGTTCAGACGTCCGTGTGAACGAGGCCTAACGCTTAAAGGTTCCCCAAAACAATCTGTACGCCTTGAAATGTCTCTTCTTAATCCTGTTTTATTTCATTTTTTACCCCCAATGGTAGAAGAAATTCTCCTGAAGCGGCAGATTTGACATTTTCAAAGAACGCATTTCTGTTTATAAGCAGAAAAGGAGATTTTTAAAAACAGTTTCATCTTGAACTTAAGTTATTGCAGGGCTTGCAGTCTTGCTTTCATTCATTCATTCATTCATTCCTTTTCTGTAACCGCTTATCCTTACTACCTTCATGGGCACCTGGAGCCTTTATGTGGGTCTACAGACGTGAGACATATTTTTGCCATAATTTTTGTCACTTTTCAAAAGTAAAAACCTCTCAAAAATGTTCAGGTCATTAACACAGTAATTATATTTACATAGCAAAGAATGGAAACCAACAGTAATAACTCCTTTAGTACCAGGAAAACACTAAATCTTCTAAAAACATTTTTAACGGTTAAATGATCAATGTGTATATAGTTTACAGTATAAAAAGTTTAAACACTCGCGCTCAAATGTCTTTCTAAGTGAAAATGAGCAAATATCCTCAATAGGATACAAACTTAAATATGAGATTTGTCCGCAAAATGTATTTGTTGAGTTTAACATACTGGACGAAAAATAAAACAAAATATAAAACAGCTATGTATTATAATAAATGTGCAAAAGCCACATAAATATCCAATGTGTCAAATTCAGCAAATAAACTATAAATAAACAAAATAAACAGACTGTATATTAAATCATCAATTAACTAATCCAACTGACATCTCAGTAATGTAATCAGTTTAAATGCTGAACTGGCGTACCGTCCTCCATGGCGATCTGCTGCTGGGAGACGGTGGAGGCGAGCGAGTCGGGCCAGAAGCGCTGGAGTGGGCGTGTCTGCGGCGTCTTCTTTTTGCTCTTGGGTGTGTCTGATGAACTGGCGTCTAGCATGGGCTGCAGAATCCGCCTGCGTGCGTTAATGAACCTGAGGGACGGACGACGAGAAGAGTAGATAATCTGAGAGGGTCAGCAGGGAATACAAGGAATATTTAAAACGGCCCATATTCTACATTTTTACACTCACCTCCCTATGTCTTATAATTAAAAAGAGTATTTTTATAACTCTGCTGTTAAGACACACTCTCTCACACACAGTCAAACACACAGTCAAACACCTACACAAAAACACAAACACACACACACACACACTGAAAACTCTCACACACAGTCAAATACACACACACACGTGCACACAAAAACCCACCAACTCACAAACACACACACACACAAACACTCACACATACAAACACTCACACACACTCACACACACTCTCTCTCACAAACACACACACACAGTCAAACACACAGTCAAACACCTACACAAAAACACAAACACACACACACACACACAGAAAATTTAACACACAGTCAAATACACACACACACATGCACACAAAAACCCACCAACTCACAAACACACACACAAACACTCACACATACTCACAAACACTCACACACAGTCAAAAGGCATTACCAGTCAAATGTGCCCACACTGAGATTGTCAACATTTGCATGTTACTCACAGAATATTTATTAAACATACACTCATTACTGACAAATGTGTGTGTGTGTGTGTGTGTGTGTGTGTGTGTGTGTGTGTGTGTGTGTGTGTGTGTGTGTGTTTCATATAAAGATACACACTCTTTTCTGATTGGCTGTATCGTGCCTCACTCAAAAGGCAGTTCCAGCTAAAAGGCAAGTTTGGACTGAAATTCTCAGGAAGGTTAAAAACAGTAAACTTTTGGATGAATGGATCCTTTGGGGAACAGCACATTAAGTCATTTCCCCCACCTCATCAGCTTCAATAATTCTGTTGCTTCAAAAAACTGCCTTAGAAACACTCATCACTTCTGAGTTACTTCCAGTAAGCCAGGAAAAGTCACTTTTCCATGATATGAGCCCTTTAAGATACAGTTACATTTTGAAGGTACACTGCAGATACTGGGGTTTATAGATTCCGACAAGGTTAATAATGAAGACTGGTACCATCATCACTCTAAATAAAGAAAATAAAGAGGAGCTTGGCATTATTCAATATTCCCTCACCAGTTGTTGACTTGCAGCAGGGTGAGGTTTGTCTGCAGGGCGATCTGCTTCTTCTCATCTTCTGTGGGATACGGGTGCTAAGAGATAAAAAAAAATTAAAAATAAAATCATATGTTGATCACGTCTCTCCTACAGGAGCACACCCTGTAGGAGTACTCACACTCTCCATCTGCTCTCTGACGCTTTTTATGCTGTCATCCCACCCCAGCTCTCATTAAGTGCTTTATGAATTTCAATAGGTGCTACATCTCTTAACCTGATGCTTGCCTTTATACAACCACCGCAAAGTGATTTAACTGGTTAAACCGAAGATTTTTGTAGAATTCATTAAACAATTGCTCAAATAGACACATAATCTGGTCCTCCAGTTTGTGTTGGTGTTTTTTTTTTTCATTATTAAAACCACACCCAAGCTCAACTGTCTTTGTTGCTTTATTTCTGTTGTGGATTGTGTTTCAGGGTATATACAGCAATTCTTAAGTTAAATTTAATACCTTTTAATACCATTTTACTACCTTTGGATCTTTTTAAAAACGATACAGAGTTGCAAGTGTTAATCAACACTCTAACATTTACATAGATTTTGACATATAACACTGTACAACAGAATAGATTTAAAGACTGATGCTGAACCACATACTGCACATTTATTTCACTTCGTGAGTAAAAATAAAACTACATCAAATGTGCAACGAAGACATAGTTCCAACAAACTGGCGCAGCAGCACAGAAAGTTGAGAGTAGCAGAGCTAACTGCTCTCGCCGGCCGCGCATTCCATTTTTATGTTTAGTGGATTGTATATGCGACCGAAGTGCGTTAGCTCCCATTCAATTGACATCAATGTTTTTTTTACACACCGAACAATAAGCCTGAGGGTTATTCCCTACTACAGGCTTGAGCCAGTCCTTAAACGCAGGGTCTTTCACCCAGCAGTCAGAAAATTGGCATTTGCCCGTGACAGCGCTGATGGTTGTCTGGACATAAGTCATAAGCTGAAGCTGATGGTTGTCTGGACATTGACTATCCGGTTGTCGAACGACCACTGAATATGACGTCAGAATCAAACTTAGCGTACAAAGTTCAGCCTTACCAAAACTTTGTCTGCCAAAGCTTGTTTACCCCCCAACAAAACTTTCTTCTGATCCGCATCAATCTCAAAATTGAGCTTTAGCGCCCTACGTTGATGGAAATCCGTCATAGCAACGGAAAACTTTAATCCATATGAGACGTCAGGATTGAGACGAGGATATTTGATTCTGTGCCCAGATACGCTAAATCCTACGTTTAAATGAACTAACGCAAACATTAGCACAGCGTTTCTCAAACTTATTTGTCCTGGGGACCGGTCATGTCAGGCTTTGGGGCTGCAGGGCCCGGCACATTATCCAAACACCGCCCCCAGCCCCGCCCCCCACCTGCCATGCCCCCCCCGGCCACGATCACGACTGCGACAACCACCACCCTGCGGAAAGAAATAATCCAGACTTGCTTGCTTTGAACAGGCCATGAATTATTGAGAGCTCTCGTAACGCGTGTGTGCATGTGAAAAGTTTGGAGTGAATGAGACAAAGGGCGGAACGCTGAACATTCTAGAATGCTGAACAAGGGGCGGGCCGTGAAGTCGAGGGGGCGGGGCACGCAGTGACAGCATCGCTGAGATCAGACCTGATCTGACTGAATTTTGATTGGTGCAGAAGCGAGGCTCCGCGGACCGGCAGGAACCCTCTCACGGACCGGCACATAGTTTGAGAAACGCTGCATTAGCAGATTCACTCAAAATAGGAAACCTCATAGTCTGAAAAAACAATACCTTTTTTTTTTATATATATATATAATACCACTAAAACCAAATTTAATACTTTTTAATGGCCTTAAATATGGCAATTTTGATTGATCACTTTTTAATACTTTTTAAAACCCCGCGGAAACCCTGTGTTTGGTTGAAACAATGTTCGCTTACGAAATCAACTCTAGTTAAAAGCAGTTTAAAAACTCTATTAATCATTATATGCACCCTTTTATACCCCAAGTATTATTTATGAGAGCGTTTGAGGGCTGAAACCTCAATAGAAAACTGTCTCGCTGTGAGATGCCATTGTAGAGCCGCCACATCTCCTCATCACTGATGACCTTTCATTAGCTCCTCCAGTCCTCTAGTCAGATGAGGGAGCTGATGTGTGTGTGTTTGCGCGCGTGTGTCTATGTGGACATTTGTGAACGTATGCTTCTGGCCATCATGTGTCTTTCATCCCCTTCAGACACATGATGGCCAGCTATTTTTTTCCACATCTACCTAGACTAGCAATCTTTCTTCTCAGATAAAATAAGGTCTCTTGTACGGCACCAATAGAACTCGAAGCTTCTTCGCAGCACAAAGTTTCTTAGGGACCTCAGACAATCCCAGATGTGTGTATATTCCAACGCCCATGTGATTATTTTACACTCCACCAATTTTAGGCCAGCTATACATAAACATAAATTTCAACACATAGGGTCTCACATCCCATGCTGCAACTTTAATGAAATGCAATTTAATTTAATTAAACAGTTTTCATGACTCAGCCGATCAAAGATAGATAAGACTATTGGGTCGCTGAAAAAGCAGATCCTCCCGTCACTAGCTTGCCATTTTGTCAGTTTTCTGAGCCATGAGCTTCTCAATGCTTCTGTAAACAGCTGGCAAAACTAGCCAGCAAACACCAACAGCTGTTTAAACGGCAGCTTGTTCCAGAATTTATTCCTCCGTGTTTTTGTGTTGTTGTGATTTATGTTCTCTTCTATTAACACCCATAACTTCACATAAAGCGGCTGCATTTCTTATGAATATTTTGTTATTCAATACTTATGCAATACTTCTACAATTGGATAAGCTATGAATCAAGTGGGCTATGATTGTAATCGTAAAGAACATTAGAAAGAACAGCTGGAAAATTATACGAGGATGATTAAAATGTAAAATGTGTAAAAAAAACACATCACGGATGAACGATAAGGTGTATTTAATGATACAAGCTGTTAATCTGGGTAACTGAATGTAGAGTAATTGAATTTACAACTTTGTTTTTTTAAGATTGAAACTGAATTTAGGTAGAATGCAACTCGTTGCATGAAAGTTTCACTGTCTAAAGCAACATTATTAAGTAACATTTAGCAGTATATCCACATTTAGAGCTGGGCAATATAACCACATTTATCCTTACTGTGATAAATTATTAGCAATATGTTTGTCTGAGCATACAGTCATCTTATCAGTACTTCAAGAATACTGCATTTTCCTTTACAAACAGATGATAGTTATAATTAGTTTTCGATTCAGTTTAGCACAGTGCAGTCTGTAAAACACAGAAAATTTGCATAAAATGTGTATAAAAATGTGCTCATAGCTTTAGCTTTTTTAAATATATATTTTAAATACTGGCATTTTGTACATTAAAACAAAATAAAACTCAGATAAAAAAATAAATAATTTCACAAAACCTGTATAATTATTTTTATTATAATATTATTGTATAATAACTGTTATTATTGTCTCTAACATATATTCAAAGTGATTGTATGGTGAAAAAATGTAATTTACCCAGGTTTCCTCTACCCTAAAAATTACATAAGAAAAGACAGATTGTCTCTAAAAATGTTTTCTTCAGATTTGCACTGAAGCTACAAGACAGCTGTAGCTAACAAGCATACACCCAACTGATTCAAAACTAAGGCGACTAATAGTGTACTTACGTTGTTTCTGCAACATTTTTATAAAATAGTCACTTAGGTTGTTAACTTTTTTTTAATTTATCTTAAATTTTTTTAATTTATTTTAATTAAGTTTTGGACCATTCATAAAAAAAAAGCTAGGTTATAATAGTAGTACTCATAAAACTGACTAGGGCTTTTTTTTGTAAACGGTGAAAGCGGCTGTATTCCTTCCTCACCCCAATATGCTGGAATAACCAGGAGCGCATGATGCTGGTGGCATGTTTGGGGAGGATGCCACGTTTGCTCTTAGAGGAGCCTTCATCATGACTTAGAAAACTCAGATCCTGGTTCAGCTGCAGTTGGAGCTGTAAAACACACACACACGTGTTTGCGCACGCACACACACACACACACACACACACACACACACACACACACACACACACACACACACACACACCCACACACACACAC
>JBBPCW010000084.1:15836188-15848215 GCA_037974425.1 Phenacogrammus interruptus | reverse complement strand
TATAAACAAAGATCTATTATGTGACCTCACTCAGCATGTTTGCACGTGTGTGTGTGTGTGTGTGTGTGTGTGTGTGTCACACCTCAGATAGCCCTTCACATTGCACGTGAGCTTGTATCCACTCCAGACGATCTGAGTTCTCCTTCTCTCGCACGCCCTCGTTGACCTGTGAGCAGAGCTCCTCCGCCTTCTCCAAAGCCTGCCGCAGGTGACTGTGGTCCGGGTGGCTTTCTGGAGTGTTCTCAAGGATCTGAGCAGGACGGGAGAAGACATGTATAATACTGCTTAATGTCTTAACATTTAAAGGGAATGATTATTTACACAATGATCTCATTTTAGTTTTTCTGTTTATAATTATGTGGCTTGAATATCTGATTTTGACTGCATTAATGAAGCTTTACATTTAAATGCCTTTGAAGTGACCCTATAGATGGTCTGTGTGGCACATTTTATGGCACTGACTAAACAGTAACAAAAACATGCCTTCGTTTTAAATGCAAAGGGGTGCAGCATGTGTGAATAAACATACATTTTTAATGATAAGGGGGTAGCGTGTGACCCTCTGCATAGGTTTGAGCAGGAAGCTGGAGAGAGGCATTCCTTTACAGCGTGGATCCATGGCCAATCTCTGAAAAACAAACACACATTCTTCATACACCTCACTCTAATCCCCCCTGAATGACTTCAAACACAGAGTCTAATACAACAAGAATACAATGATCAGCTTAATACAATAGTGTCCTAATACTATGATATCAAACCCAATAATGCTCCATACTGCAGTGCAGTGATCGTTCTATTACCTTCACAAAGTCCTTGAAGTCTGGGACCTCGTCGGTCTTCTGCTGGATGAGAGTGGCACCGTTCAGCTGGCAGCTGCAGAAGCGGATATAAGGCTGCATGTGTGGCAGCTGTGCGGTCAGAATGTCCCCGATCATCTTCACCGGCATGCGTTCCCCAGACATCTTCTTCCTCACCCGCAACGCCCTGCAGGAAAGACCAGGATTTTAGTTCTGAAGTACAGACCGCATCTCTGCATTAACATAATTAGGTTTGCTATTAGATTGAAAGGGTATTTTGCAGAGTGTATTACTGAGATTTTTATATGACTTTTATTTTTGACTTTACTGTTCTTGTCTTTGTGTCTGTGAGCAAAAATTGACCCTGGACCAGTATTTAAAGCCATTGAGAAAAGGTCATCACACAGTTTAATGTAGACCTGAGAGCAGCAAGTTCAGTGCATAAGAAAAGCAGCAACATTCAAAACCATAAAGCAGAAGTGAATACAGGGTTATAGTCCTGTTGACAAAACTGACACCCTGCAAGATATCAAGGTGTTGAAATGCTTAACCCATAGTCTGAATCTGAAATCACTGGCCTACAGAATACATTACATAGTGATGGTTTTATTTCCTGTATGTTGCATCAATTAAGAATGCTGTGAATATGAGCAACGAAACAGCGGACTCATTGTTTTTGATTTTTCAAATAAAAAAGGATCCAATATAATCTCATTCTGATATAAAAGGTGTTAGGGTTCTTAGACCTGGGCCTGTATTCATCAAGCGTCTTAGAGCAGGAGTGCTGATCGAGGATCTGTTGTTTTATTCTGGTTTAAACTTAAGTTTACCAACAAGAACAGATTCAAGATCAGCATTCATATTCAAGAAATGTGATAAATGGGATCTCATCACTCTGATTCACATAACCCCACTGATTTGTGTTGATTATCTATTAAAAATGATGAGTATTTATATTTTCCAGTTGAAAACACGCTATAAAACCGTAGGAATAAGAAAATGTTGGAATGTCTGTCATTGCACAAGTACAATAAAGATATTCCATTTTTCTTTTCTATATGTTTCTTATGAGAAAAGGTTCAGTTAACACCAGTAGAAACTCCTAGACAGTTGCTATGGCACACAGGCCTCAATTTCAAAGTCAAGAGGTTTAGAAATACAACATGAAACAGTAGAGGTCATACTTGAGCAATTTAATGTTGCACATGATGAGCTCTTTCCAGTTGACGAAGATCATGGCCACCTCCTTCTCGGTCAGCAATTCCGACTCCAGAAGAGGCTTCTGGAAGGTCTGAAAGAGAGGTGAGCACCTTTTCAATTTTAGTGAAAGTGATCATTCGGTCATACGTGAACACACCACAGCACACAGTGTAAACAGCACGAAATTCAACCTCTGCATTTAAGCCATTCACCAAGTGAAGCAGGGGGTAGCAGGAACACGGTGCCCGGGGAGCAGTGTGTGGGGACGGTATCTTGCTCAGGGTATCTCAGTGGTGCCTAGCGGTCTTGGGAATCGAGCCTGGACTTTCTGGTCACAGGGCGAAAGCCTTAACCACTAGGCTACAATTTTTCTGGCGCTTTAGTGGAAGGTAATGCTGAAACCAGAAGTTCCTCTCGTCATTGATCTTCACAGACTCTCAACCTGCTGGAAGTGCTTCAGGTGTTCGGTGCATTTGAGTACTGCAAAGTTTGCAGGTTCTTTGAACTGCATGCAATTTTCAATGCAAATGAAGATCCAACACAGAAATTGCTCTGGTCTACTCCAGGCCTAGATAATGACCCCTAAGGTCTAGTACTCAAATTCTGCGAAGAACTTCACGTGATCTTACCTCGGTGACTAACTGCAGGTCGTTGACGTAGTTCTCCTCAGTGACGATGAGCTCATGGATGTATCCTTGCCGTTTCCTCTCCATCGGGGTCAGCATGTCTAAAAGGTGGAGGTCAGCGCACCCTGTAAGCAGGGCAGAGGTCATTGTTTTCATCTCCTTTCATACAGTTCTTAATTTTATTGTGCACATCATTCATCAACACATTTATAAATGGGGACTCATTTTGCTGTACCAAGGCTGAATTCAAAATACCATGGCTGTAATGAACCATCAGGTCTCAAAAATGGTAACATGACAGGAATATTACAAAAATATGTTTAGTTTAAAGCCATACGTCTTTTTTGTTTTTGTTTTTTACCTCAAGTAATTGGTTCATGTATGATAAAAATTCATACTATGTCATGTAATGTTAAGGTCAGTTTAGGTACCCAACTTTACAAAATTACCCCCAGAGATAATGTTGAGAATGTAGCTGATAATGTTGGGGGGGGGGGGGGTTTGCTTTTAGCGTCATTTTGCTCATATCATTTCTATTAATACACATCTGCCACATTCAGGTCTTTATGAACGTGGCACTTGGTTAGTATGTGGTTTAGGACACACTGGCTTACTATGAGCTATAAAAACGAACAAAATATTGCTACAAGCAGTCATTTTAGACAACACTAGGAGTGAAGAGGACTGATCTTGACTCATATTCCAGTGTATGATGGTCATCTCAAAGATCAACACTTTTAGATTAGCACTCATGGTTGGAAAAAGGACTGTGTTATCTGAAAAGGCAGCACATATTTACATTTTTTAATTCCCTATAATACTTACAGTGAGTCATACTGCACTCTAAACTACACACGTCTGTAAAGCGGTTGGTATCAGAGCAGGTCGAAAGATGTTTTGCATGTTTTTCTTAGTGTTTGTTAGCTACAGTTAGCTACATTAGCCAACAGCTAATCATCTGGGTGGGAAATTTTGTAAATTTGATTTTTCCCGAAGCTATTCCTTTAAAGGCAGTTCCTATCCATTTTGATCTACTGTATATTAAGCTACTAACTGTATAAACAAATTTAAAAGCACAGTGATACACACCTATAATGAATATACACATACAAGTAATGCAGTTTATGGATTTGTTATAAATGAAACACCTTGGACCTGTAAATAAAGCGACCGTCATAGCGCAGGCACAAATACAGTAAAAGAAAATACACAATTCCACCATTGCCATGGAGTTCTTTAATGGTTACATGTCATTTTCTATAAAGATGGCATGACACTTTTATTAAAGCTAAGGATCTGTGGTATATGATTTTTGTTTTCTTTTGTACATTCATTTTGTTTTGTTCGATAAAATGCTGCATTAACCGAGTGCAATGGTTAAAGATTTGGATTTGTTGAAATTAAAAAGAAAAAAAAAAAAAGAAGGAAAAAAAATGGAAAAATGTGTTCATATACAGTATCACAGATATTAAAACGGAACAATAAGTTTAAGTTCTGCTTAAGCTTTTCGTTCTGATTAAGTTCTGTCGTTCTTCAACGACAGAACAAGTCATTTATAGTATACTACTCCTCCCCCCCCCAAAAAAAACCCAAAAAAACAAAACAAAAAAACAAAACAAAAAAGAAAAACCTCCCAAAAGACCAAGAATGTGATGGACATGGATAGTCCAACAGGCCTATCACAAGCAGCACACTCCAATACTTTTACACTGTGGAACCAAAGAGGAACCACAAAGGTGATTAAAGAAAAACAAAAACAACCAAAAGTTTGATATTACATTTTCAATTCATTTGTTGTTTTTTTTTTTAGAACAAAATTACAATACTGTTATGTGATATAAAAACAAGCAATGAAGTCATAGATGATATGGTACCACCAGTACAATAAAGTTGAAGCATAAATTAATGTCATGCTTTTCCTAACAGGCAGAAAAGAAACAAAAACAATGACAGTTTACAAGCCCAAGGACTTGGTTTCTTACTCCTGTATTAAAAAGAATATACCACAGTCTTTTTTTCTTGCAGTTGTAAACATTTGTTTTTTTGTTTTTTTATTATTCATAAGCATTTGTGATTAGCGAGAATTATGCTTTGATCTATTACTTTATCATATTTGTTCAATAGGCTTTTGTCCAGGTATGGAATGAGTGGGGTGGGGCTTTGCTGGCAGGGCTCAAAACTCAAAAAAAGTCTTAAAAGATGTGAATGGGCTTTTCATACAGATGTTGGTTTCATGACATCTCGATGAGTTCTACTTACCCACGACTTTTGTTGATATATGGGAACCGCACATCCTACGTGTGCTTTAAAACACTACGAATTACAATTTTTGATTGTTATAAAAAATATAAAGCAGCTGTGTAAGCAACTTGACACAGTGTTCTCCAAATCAACCTCAACAATTTCAAAAATAATTTCAAAATCATCTGAGAGAAAGCAAAAAAAAAAAAAATGCTAGTTGCACAACATAACTGTTCGAGCTACACTGAGGAAAACAAATACACAAGAAATCAAACGTTTTGAATCCTCTAGGGTCTACCCATGCTCCATGGGAGACTGCAGTCTGTACATGTGCACCAATTCCAATAAAGTGTGTGTATTTATGTATGTGTGTATGTGTGTGTATATATATATGTGTTACTCATTGCTGTATCATTTCCCCCTAAGTGGCAGTTGTGCAGTATTTGGTTTGCAACACCATTTCTCAACCCCGTCACACGAACACTACAGAACAAATTAACTAAACAAAACAACAAACCAACAAACAAACAAACAAAACAATACAAGACCGGCAAGCACACAAACACAGACCTATTCATCCAATGTTTTGGTATGAACATGTGACAAACATCGACAAACAGGCATGTGACTGGATGAATGGAGAGGTCCCAACCTGCCAATCAAAATGACTGACAGCACCTGTGTACTCTACAGGGGTGGAGGAGGGGTGTTCTATGAGACACACAACAGTCTACAGGAGGTCCGCACATATCCGACCCTGGGGACCACCGCTGTGGTCCGTGTTTTGTCTTACTTTGATCAAAAGCTGAATGTTCAGGGGGTAACTGGTACAAGCGTGAGATAACCTCAGTCTAAAGTTAAGCCTGTCCAGTAAAAGATGAGGTAAAAGATGCTCCTACTGGAGAAAACTGACTTTGGACTCAAGTTGCAAAATTCCCCTGACATTCAGATTTATGCACTCTTAAAAATTCTTCAGATATGCGCCACAGAAGAATCACTTTTGGTTCTCTCAAGACACTTTCAACAGTCTGCTGTTATAAAAACTCTTTT
This sequence comes from Phenacogrammus interruptus, assembly GCA_037974425.1. Classification (NCBI taxonomy): domain Eukaryota; kingdom Metazoa; phylum Chordata; class Actinopteri; order Characiformes; family Alestidae; genus Phenacogrammus; species Phenacogrammus interruptus. The sequence continues at coordinate 15,842,298 of JBBPCW010000084.1, read as the reverse complement.
ACAGAACCAAAAGTGGATCTTCTATGACCCCAAACCAAAGAACACTACATTATTTTTTTTAAGAGTGTGGAAACAAAATCTATATTTAATATTATATATATATATTTATCTAGAAAATACTATAACAAAAGGAAAAAAGTCGGATATGTTGTGGACAACAACACTGTGCCCTAACCCCACTTGAGTTTGCATGACACTAGGATACAGGTTGGTTATGACACATTTGTAGTTTATCAGGCCCCGTGAAGTCACTGGGCATGAACAGTGGGTCTTTCTGTGGTGCTGTGGGTCCAATGAGGGGTGGAGGGGGGGGGGTGGGGTGTGTGGGGTGGGTCTTGGAAGGAGCAAAAGTCAGGCATTAGTCAAGAGTCAAGTGGGGCGGAGCTTAACACTGAATGGATTCGGTTTCGCTTCACCAGCTCAAAAGCGTTCCTTTTTGTTTTTTTTTTTTTGGGGTTTTTTTTCCGATTTGAATTGAGTAAGCGAGGCTACAGAATTAGAAATCACAGAAAGCCACAAAAGGACCCACTATCCAGCATTCATATTTGGCTACACTTCATGTGTAAATCAACTTGGAGTTGTTAATTTATTCAATTAACAAAAACAGAGAAGGATTTTTTTTTTTTCTTCTTTTTTTAAAAAAAAATTCTTTAATGCAAAGAATGCTGCATGGCATTGTTTTTTTTGCTTGCGTCTATGTTTGAGAATACTGAGGTTAAATGACTGCTCTTTCTGCAGTATTCGGTATTCGTCTCTTCTGGCCACAAAGCCAGCTGGGGGGGCAGTCACATGACCAATGAGGGGGGGTTCCATCTCCCATCATCCCGCTGGGCAGTGTATAGGGGATAGTGGGTCGCTTTGAGGACTTTCAAGGCTGAGTGGGATATGGGCAACATAAGAATCCTAGAAAGAGGAAAACACAGCACATAAGCAAAAAAACGGAGTAAAAACTAAAACAGAGAAAGAAAAGCAGGTTTACAAAAAAAAAGAAAGATACCCACAATGTGCAACTTTTACAAACTAGGACGACTAGAATGAACTTGGGAGGACACATCTCACAACACGACATGACAACGAGAACACTAGCATGCAGAGAGAGAGAGACAGAGAAAGAGCTAAAGAGAGAAAGAAAGAGAGAGAAACAGAGAAAGAGAGAGACAGAGAAAGAGAGTGAGAGAAAGAAAGAGAGAAAAAGAAAGACAGAGAGAGACAGAGACACAAGGACAGAGAAAGAAAGAGAGAAAGACAGAGAAAGAGAGTGAGAGAAAGAAAGAGAGAGCTAGAGAAAAAGAGAGAGAGAGCCAAAGAGAGACAGAGAGAGCCAAAGAGAGAGTAAGAGAGAGACAGAGTGACAGTGAGAGAGAAAGAGAGAGAGAGAGAGAAAGAAAGAGCTAGAGCGAGAGAGAGAGAGAGAAAGAGAGAGAGAGAGAGAGAGAAAGCTAGAGCGAAAGAGAAAGAGAGAGAAAGAAAGAGCTAGAGCAAGAAAGAGAGAGAGAGAAAGCTAGAGCGAGAGAGAAAGAGAGAGAAAGAAAGAGCTAGAACAAGAGAGAGAGAGAGAGAGAGAAAGAAAGAGCTAGAGTGAGAGAGAGAGAGCGAGAGACAGAGAGAGAAAAAGCTAGAGCGAGAGAGGGAGAGAGAGAGAGAGAGAGAGAAAGAAAGAGCTAGAGCGAGAGAGAAAGCTAGAGTGAGAGAGAGAAAGAGCTAAAGCGAGAGAGGAAGGGAGAGAGATAGAGAGAGATAGATAGAGAGAGAGAGAGAGGGAGAGACAGAGAGAGAAAGAGAGAGACCGAGAGAGACTGTGCTACTAAGACTAGTCAACAGGGGTGGAGAGGAATGTGAAGGGATGCTTTGAAACAAGAGGGGGTGCAGTGTTAGTGTGGTCAGGGGAGAGGAATCGGTCACTGGGCACAACTCTAGATCAGAGTAATCCAATAAACACACTAAATCCTAAAACACATTTAAAATCTTTAGTATTACCTTTGAAAAGGTAGAAATTATGTCCTTATTGGTTTATAATTGGATGTTTTTTCTTGGTATTCGTTTTTCACCGAAGGAAACATTCAAAAACGCCCCGCTTTCGCAAGTAGTCAGTGCTTATGGTGGGCAGGACAGAGAGAATTAGTGTGTGTGTGTCAGAGAAAGAGAACGAGAGAGAAAGAGAAAAGAAGAAAAAGAAATAAAAGAGAAAAACAATAAAAGAGGGACAGAGAGTTTTTTTCTATACTCACATTGTTGACTGGGGTCCGTGTCGGTGGTTAGTTTGACGTAGTTGGAGGGGAAAAGGCCTACAGAACCATTGAGCTCGCCCTTCCACCAATCAGGATCCTCCCTACTCAGCACGTTGATGATCTGCCCCTTCCCAAAGGGCAGCTCGTCATCGTTCTGAGCCACGTAGTCGTACATGCCAATCACCTGGCAAACTGAACACACACACGCACAATGATTTCAGATTACACACAAAACTGTACTATTTAAGCCATTAGACTCCTCAGCACACTGCTGGCCTCCACGCACATCTGAACTGTTCAATGACTACACTTTCCACTTTACTTCTTTTACTATGTAAACTCAGCTACGTACTAGAGCCCGACCGATTTATCGGCAGGCCAATATTATCGGCCGATATTAGTCATTTTCCAAACTATCGGTATCGGCGTTTATAATGGCCCATAAATGAATATTCAAAAAATGAAATAAAAACGGACGAAACACCCTTCAACCATGTCATGAGTTTGTCCACCAGAGGGCACTCTACACCGTCCCTGTTGGCAACACTCGTGTATAACGCGCCACACGTCCTGCAACCTGCTGATCCAGCCAGAGTCAGGCAGAGAGAACCAGTTATCCGCGAGTGAGATCATCGCTGAAGTGTGTTCAAAAACTAATGTTAGGGAAATCTGTTAATGTTTTGTTGCGCGTTTCTGAAATAATAAATAAATAAAGAAAAATATCAGCCGATATATCGGAATATCGGATTTTAAAATCAGCCTCAAAATCCTTTATCGGTCGGGCTCTACTACATACAAAAAACACATCCATGTTACACTTGTTCTTAGACACTGCATCATTCATTTATTTATTTTAATTTATCTTTTGCACATATAAAGCACACAATTACATTCCAGTACTGTTGCATTCCACCTGACTGCTGATGCAACATTTGCACAATTTTTTTGAATTTTTTTTTTAATAACCTTGTACCACATCCTTGTACAACACATTTTTACTTCGTTTTGAGTTTATATTCATAGTTTATGTATAAATGTTTTCTCTGTGCCCCTTATACTCCATCTACACCGTCGTTTCACTGTATACTGAGACGATAGAGCTCAGTTTGAGTGATTTTACCTTCTTTAAAGGCACAAAAAGTTATTTTATTTTAGTCTATATACAAAAATTGTGTTCATTCTACAGACAGAAATAAGCAGTTATTGCTGCATTTTTAAGGCTGATTCATATAAACATTCTCTGCTAGTAGCTCAGTCTGAAATGTGGCATCCATGGTTAACTGATTGTGTGACAAAAATCTAATACTGTCTCGGGACTATACCTGCATTGGGTGTGGGTAGTTTGGGCGGAGTTGGCTCAGTGGGCGTCGTTTTACTGGTGCTAGGGCTTAACAGTTTCACATAATTGGCAGGGAACCAACCAATCTGCCGTTTCTTTCCTCTTGCCTGAAGTAAAAAAAATTAAAAATTTAATTAAAGAGGCAGCCGTCAGAATACACTTCTATGAGAGTCATGTCATGTCTTCTGAGTGTCCAGACCAATAAATCAGCCTCCCATTTATTTTTCATTTGGAGATCAGTATCTTAACTGGCTCTGATTATCGTAGAATAAAACAAAGGGCAATAGTGAGAAGTGCTTCTAGTGCTTACAAAAACCAATGTGCAAAAAAACATGATTTAAAAAAGCAGTTTTTTTATTTTAACAGTTTGATTTATTTTACTTGGCTTTGAAGCAAACCGACATTACAACTTGGCAACTGAGAGGAAAAACCTTGATAAAGACACCAAGTGTTATAGGTTATATAACCATAATTTCCCTTGTTACATTTTAATAAGCTGCAAGTAACCACAGCCACAACTAATAATGGTACCATCTATGACTCATCACCAGTTAATATTTCTAAAGGTCAATAGGGAAATATGAATCAGACCACTGTGCCCAGCGCTCATTCTGTCAGTGTATATTTGGTAATGCTTATAAAAGGTCAAAATGCTAAAATGAATCTTTACTGATCATTTTGTGTATATGTGGTTGCATTTCTCTCATTGTAAGGACCGAATGTTTCCCAAAAGTGGTGCTATTCTGCTGGTCCTCAGGAGAAAACATGCTGATTTTCTCCACAAATTCAGTATTGGAAGAAAAACGGAAAGAGCAGAAAGATTGTCTTTTGGCTACTGTGGTTAAGGCTATGGTTCGGTTTAGGTGTAGGATTACTGACATACAGTATTACACATTAATACCAGAACTAATCTGTGTGTGTGTGTATGCTGGACCTGCAGTTCTCCCTCCCACCAGCCCCCAGGGTTCTTCTTGCGGATGAGGATCAGCTGGCCTGGCGCCAGGGTCAGCTGCTCCGCCCCCATGGCCGTGTACGGGGCGATCACCTGGGCGATCTCTGAACAACAAAGCAGGAAGGAAAGTGTAGAGGGGTGGAGGAGGAAAAGAGTAAAGGAGGGAAGAGGAGAACATAGAATGAGTAGAAAAGGAGATGAGAAGAAGGCAGTTTAATGAGCTCAAACAAACTAATGAAAGCATTAGTTCAATTAAAACTGCCCATGATCCAAATAACAACAAAATGGCCACTCTATTCAGAACTTTCAGTCTATACTCACCTGGTTTCTTTCCCAGACTGCCAGTTTTCCCAGGTCCTAGACCCTGAGAGGACAAGACAGAGACTTTAACATGTATTTTACTTCCCACACATGAAGTATCAGGAAGCAGCACCCCTTATGTGAATTGTACCTCAACATGAGATTTTCCTATCCCCCACAGAAGAAATGCAAACGCCCTGCTGTTATTCATTGACTGGGAGGTCTGGCCATCTAAGGTTGTAGGTTTGATTTTGACATGCGGTAACTTCACTCCAGCCATTAGGCAATCATTAACATCTTTCATACTTTAACATCAAAGAACACATACATAGTACCTATGGGCAGCGCCTAAAGCCTGGTACTGTCGTCCACAAAACCAATAATAGAGTACCATAATCAAAGAACACAAGGAATTCTTTATGTTGTCACCTGACTGGAACCTTGATCTAAACAAACACTACTCATAACTATATCCACATCATAGATACAAGGACAAGGTTTCGGAATACCATGTAACACTAGTCTCTAACTGAATTAACCTCGAATGTGATGGGTTATATATTTTCGAGTATAGAACCGTTAGTATAAAGCCGCCTCCTAAAGCCAGTTGCAGCTTCAGCCAATCACATGTCAGAAAGTAACAGCACAGCCAATCCTAAAACTGGGTTAGGAAGTCGTTTGTGTTCTAAACTGACAATAAAACAGTGGTTTTATTAGATTTTTTTTTGGTTGGGTTTTTAAATTGAGAGACCACTGGATATAGGTAGAGACGTGTCCTATACTACAACCATGCTTCAATATTTGAACTTGGTCTCCTCATATATTCTAGGCAGATAGAAAAATATTCATAGAAAGAAAGGCTCTTTAAATTTCCTGTGTTCCAAATACCGAAACAGGGTGACAGAAAAATGATTGACAGAAGTCCATAACAAAGATTTTTTCTTGCTAACTAGGGACAAAAACGATTTACCAATACCATTACAAGGCTTGAAATTGCGACCATTTTGGTCGCATATGCTCCTGAAATTTCAGCTATGCGACCTCAAACTATAATTGGGAGCATTGGTGCGAGTGCATATAATTGTTGTCGTGCGACCTGCTCACAGCACTCGTGACACCGGAGACACTGTCCTGAATATCGAGCTTCAGAGTTTAGGCTCCGTCGAGAAACAGCTCACAGCCAGTAGCTACTCCGCAGCCGTCAGTGTTTAAGGGAACTGCCGAAACCGTAATGTTTATTTTTATTTTTAGGAAAAATAATTAAATCGTAATTAAACCAAAGAAAAAACAG
>JBBPCW010000084.1:15695962-15713083 GCA_037974425.1 Phenacogrammus interruptus | reverse complement strand
TGTGTGTGTGTGTGTGTGTGTGTGTGTGTGTGTGTGTGTGTGTGTGTGTGTGTGTGTGTGTGTGTGTGTGTACACATCTCTCCTCCTGTCCTCGGGCGGTGCGCTCAGGGCTGTAGTGCTGCATAAAGACATCCACACCCCCGTATGTCTCCGAGTGGAAACATCATGGTGTAGGTTTGGGGGTAGGAAGTGCCAGGGAATATACCATCTCGCCTGCTAGGATAGGGAGAGGCTTTTTTTTTTTTTCCTCCTCCTTCCCATCGTTTTTTTTCTTTTCCTTTCCCGTCTCTGTTTGCCTGTCTGAAGGACCCCTGCTGGTGGTTAATGCCTCTGCATAGAGATGATATGCTGTGAGAGTGTGGCCATTTTAATTGAATGTGTGTTCAATGTCTTTGTGCAAAATTGCCCATGTATTTAAATCGGAGGCGAATATGATCTGTTTGGGTTTTATACAGAGTTGAATTCGCTGTGCCTTGAGGTAGCCTGAGGTGTACTGAAAGCGAAAGCATTAAAGAGAGTGGCAGGAGGCAAAGAAAGCTTGAATGGAAAAATTCTCTGCTTTGCTCAAGTCTGTTTCTATATCCTGATTATATTATGTGTATTTTTATATAATATGTATATATAAACGTTGGGCATATTAAATGTTCTATATCTGTATATTATATGTTAGGCATTTGCTTATAGAGTTTGTTTGCACGGACGGCGTGTTTGTTTTCTACCCCGGAAAGTCTTGTGTTCGTCCTTTTTATTTCAGCCATGCTTGCCATGTTCATAGTCTGCTGTATCCTGGTTACAGCGGAGCTGCATGTATGCGCAGTTCGCAGACAGATGGTACTGATCGGAGAGGCAGTAGAGCAGCAAGGTCGTGGGCTGAGACAATAGGAGTTAAACTTCCCAGACCTGGTAAAATGCTCAAAAGAGCCTCTTAGTCACAGAAAAGCTGAAGCTGTAGAGATTTTCTTCAGACTACTTTTCTTTAAGCGCTGTTAATGAATAGAGGTGCATGATATCAGAATCATCCGTATCTGTTAATTACTTTAAAACATTATCTGCATCGGGTTAGGGGATCAGATTTGACTGATGTTGCAAACTGAGGATGTATTTGTTACACTCCAATAAAGCAGAATGTGTCTTTAGGTTACTGTGGCTTTGTTCTTATAACTGCATATGAAACCCTATAGAAATAAGTGCCATTTTTTTCTGCTGTGCTGATTCAAGTATATCTACATTCTACATTTTTGGAAATGTAGAATAATGTAGGAATGTAGAATGCTCTAACCATAATTCCTGTATCAAAACATTTACATTTATGGCATTTAGCAGACGCATTTATCCAAAGCGACTTCCATTCCCTAACTACAGGGGGCAGTCTCTCCCTGGAGCAACTTAGGGTTAAGGGTCTTGCTCAGGGACCCAGTGGTGGTGTGCTGAAGGTAGGATTCGAACCCATGACCTCTTGGTCTAGGCAAGTATCCTACCCACTGAGCTACCTCCACCCACCACATTCATTAATGCAGTTCCTTAAAATGTTGGTATCTTTTGGAGGAGCTCAGGTCTGTTCTAAGCCACTTTTGCTGACCCAGATACAGCTTAAGATCATCCCATAAAATACATTTCTAAACGGAATCATTTTTTACCTTAAAGTTAAGTCCTAGACTAGACTCAAGGGTCTAAAGTGTTAAGTCCTATCATGTAGTTTAGGCTAGGCCCTAAACTTCTTCATAGTCCTGCCCCTGGTGACCTACAGCACCACAAGGTTTCTTGCACCCCTTGAATGTAGCTCACCTGATTCAGATCATCAACTAGTTACTGAGCCCTTCACAAGTAGGATAAATTGCGCAGGGAACAAGGAAACAGTGCAGTCCTATGGGTCGTTTAAGGTTTAAAATACTGTGGTGTAGGCTAAGGTCAGCTTTAATTGGGCTTCTGTGAAAATCAAATGATTTAAAAATATATCACCGAGTCATCCAACACAAAACATTAATATTTCACCCTGTCAGAGACAACCCTTGGCTGGGGGTTGTTCATGACCTCCTGATGACCAAAGCCGTGAGCTATACTAAGGACAGTACTAATCTGTCTCTTTTGCTCTCTCTCTTTCTCCTTCCCTCCATCCCTGCAGAGCTGGGCAGTAGGGCAAAGAGGTTATGTGTTGCCGAGCGACGGCAGCCCTACAGTGGAGCCGACTGGTGTTCAGGGGGAGAGAGTGACGAGGACGACCCAGGATTCTTCAGTAAGTGACTGCCTCGGTGTTCATAAACTGTGTTAAAGCAAGCAGTGTACTGTCCCTGGATCCACTGGGACTGAACAGACAGCACAGTAAGAAACACTGTCAAATAGGATTATATGGCTTGTTTAAAGGACAGTAATTTTGGTGTCAAAAGATTTCTTTTGATATGGAACAATGCACCTTTTAGAGCAGCGGCAAATCATGTTACTGACTGGGCTATGGGCTTTTTGTTTAGAATGCTGGGGTTTTGTTTGTTCTTTTTGATGCAATACTACTCCTGCTACTACTCCTACTGCTACCACTACTAATGCTAATGGAGATAAGTTATGATTATCATGGTAATCAAAAAATGAAGAGATGCAACATTGTGCCATTTATGAAATCACAGCTCTTTAATTACTAAATCAAATGTTTTGCCAGTTTATATATTGCAGTTGAAGTTTATTGTAGTCTAGTGACAGAAGCTTATAAATATAAAATTATTTATTTGTGCTAAAGCAACGTTGACTGTTGGGAGTGATAAACTGGTAAATGAAGTTAATTTTTACATGTATGCTGTTCTTAAGGAGGCTTCTTCACACATTTTCCCTCACTTTCTCTTACCCTGTAAAATGTGTTTTTTGTACCTTCACATTTTCCAAAATTTGCTCCTCTCTAGTCAAGGGCTCACATGCCTTAATTTATAATGAGCCTATACAATCTAATTTAGCTGAAAACATTAACTCATTTTCAGGTGCTCAACAGATTGTTGTCTCTTCAATGGTTGATGTATGTGACATGTACATGCTTTCTTTCCTCTCTCTTAGACTGTAACTCAAGTGACATAAAGCCAGACCCAAGCACCCTCTCGGCCTCCACGCCTACCCACAATGCTGTTGGAGGACAGAACACAGCATCAGAATTAGGCAGCAGTCAGAAACCTGGCTCCAAGGTTGTTTACGTCTTCACCACAGAGATGGCAAACAAGTAAGATCTTCTCTGCTTCATCTGTTATTGTTTAGATTGACCATCTATATCAGGGGTGTCAAACTCTGGTCCTGGAGGGCCGGTGTCCAGCACAGTTTGATGGTTCTCCTCTTCAAACACATTCACCAAACCTGACAATTAACTGGCGAGGTGAACCAGGTTTTTCTGAGCTGGGAAATCACAAATGCGCTGGACCATGGAGTTTGACAACTCTGATCTGAATGGTGGCATGACAGCTTTTGGCAAACGCCTTTTAAAGTCAGGTGCGTTCTTCAGAATAAGACCCACGCGCTGCTTTTTGCTACTAAGAGTGTCTCTCAGTGTTGAAAAGGGTGTGAAGTTTGAGCAATGACATTGACGTGCTAGCTGAGACTGGAGAAATCTTCAGATCACAATCAGCAGGATGCCAAATGTCAGTGACAAGACGTGTCAGAGACTCTGTCACGCATGCTGTGGCCATAAGGAGAGTCTCCCACTGAGCAGCATGTCATTACAGGGCTGACATTACACAGGAAAGGCGATGAGTCTGGTGTCACAACATTGACTCGGTCTTCTCCTGTTGCCTTTGTCGTACAGGTTTTCTTGTGAACAGAATTGCAGACATGCACACTGACATTTATATGGACTCAAATGTAGTTTAGTAATTACCACCTTAAATGGTTGGGTTGGAATGATAAACACTAAACCCTTAATTAGAAATAGGATTTTAATGAGAAGTTTCAGCTGTGTTATTTCAGTATAGTGGAAGTTTTGTCCTCAGGCATAGTTTTTAGTGCATCAGCAGCAGCTACCAGTACTCATATGCTCTGTGTGTGTTTTCTTCTTTCCAGGGCGGCAGAAGCAGTTATAACGGGACATGCAGACAATATTATAGCTTATCACATGAACAATATCTCTAACGGCAAGGGTGGAAAGCCACAACTCCCCCTGGTAACAAAAAAATAATTTCATTATATCTATTATAATTATATATTTTTTAAATATCCTGTTTGTCAGAACATAACCAGAAATATCCTGTGTGTTTCAGAACAATCAGCTGGTACCACACCGCAATGACTCCAAACAACAGGGGCCATCATCCCAACAACAGCAGTCATCTCACCCCACTGAACAGAACCACCAAGCAGCCTCCAAAGCAGCGCAGCCGGGCCAGTTGCAGCAGCAGCCTCCAGCGCAACCAGTTCAACCTCAGCAGCCAGCCCAAGGGGCTAAACCAGCCAACCTTCTTCAGGATGGCCCACCATCTGGGGGCATGGACTCCAAGAGCCTCCCCAGCAGCAGCCCCCAGGATGGTGCTGGATCACATGATGGTAGTAATCCTGCAGGAACGCCTGGTAGCCAGGTTCCTAACCAGCCTCCGAGTGCTGGCCCTCAACAGGGCTTCCCTTCCCTTGACCTGCCCAAAGGAGCAGATGTTAAGCTAACAGCCCAGCACCAGCAACAGCTAGCTCACGAGATCATGTCCAGCATGGGGGACAACCCTGAGGGCCTCTCCCAGGAGCAGTTGGAGCACCGGGAACGTTCTTTACAGACTTTACGTGATATCCAACGCATGCTGTTCCCAGATGATAAAGACATGGCTGCCATGGGGCAAGTGAACATGGGTGGACCCCCACCCAATGCTGCCATGATGGAGGGCGGGCCCAAGAAGCCTGAACAAGGGCCACTTCAGGCTATGATGGCCCAGTCTCAGAGTTTAGGAAAAACAGGTGGTCCTGGGGGTCCACGACCAGATGGGCCTCCCTTTGGGCCCCCAGGACCTAGAGACATGCCTTTCTCCCCTGATGAGCTTGGGCCACCTCCACAAGGTCCGGTACCTATGAATTCACATCCAGGACCTGGTGGAGAGCATGGCGACCATATGACACCAGAGCAGATGGCATGGCTGAAGTTGCAACAAGAGTTCTATGAGGAGAAGAAGCGCAAGCAGGAACAAATGCAGCACAGGCCAATGGGAGATATGATGGTCCACCAGGGTGGCCCAAGGGGCATGATGCGAGGGCCACCGCCTCCGTACCAAATGAATCCTGGGGAAATGTGGGGTCCTGGGGGTCCAGAGCCTTTCCCTGAACAAATGAACATGGGTCCCAGAGGGATGCACCCACACATGCAGAGAATGCCAGGTTTCTCTGGAATGATGAACCCAGAAATGGAGGGAGGGCCTAATGCTATGCCTAGGCCTGGCATGAACTGGCCTGATGATATGCCCAAGATGGCAGATGGAAGGGGATTTCCTCCAGCTCAAGGGATGTTTGGAGGTCCTGGAGGGCGAGTGGAGAGGTTTCCCAACCCCCAGTCGGTTCAGGAAGCCATGTTCCATCAAGGCATGGGTGATAAGCAAGGTATGGGTCTGCCACCAGGCATGATGATGGAAATGAACCGGATGATGGGGACGCAAAGACAGTTGGAGCCTGGGAATGGGGGTGGCATGATGTTTCCCAGAATACCAGGTGAAGGTCCCATGAGTCCCTCTTCAAGAATGGAGTTTGTAAAAGGGCTGGGGCGTGACATGGGTGATTTCAGCTTGGGACCTGGCAACCTCAATGTCAATATGGGGCCCAATCCTCAGATGATGCCTTCCAAAATGAGAGAGCCACCAATGAACATGAGTCCTGAAGAGATAATGAAGATGAGGCAAGGCGGAGGTCCCATGCCTGAGAACATGGGCCCACAGCAGAAGATGATGCAGGGGCCTCCCTTTCCTGACCAGCCTCACCCGGGTGATTTTGCCATGGGACCCAACCGACAGTTTCCAGTCATGGGTCCTCAAGGACCTGGAAATCAACGAGGCCCCAGAGGTGAACCGCCCTTTCCCCCTGATCAGCGAGGAGGCAATGTGGGCGGCAACGGTCGTCTTAGCCACATGCCCCCTTTACCTCCCAATCAACCTACAAACAACTCAGGTCCTCCGCCCAACCAGAGGAACATGGGTCGCAAGCCTTCAGACCTGAGCATCCAGTCTGGGCCGGCCAATTCACCCAATGTCAACCCGCTCAAGTCTCCCACGCTGCGACAGGTTCAGTCGCCCATGTTGGGATCGCCCTCGGGTAATCTCAAGTCTCCGCAAACGCCTTCCCAACTGGCTGGCATGCTCAGTGGATCCTCAGCAGCGGCGGCAGCTGCTGCAGCTGCAGCTGCTTCGATCAAGTCTCCTCCAATGATGGGTTCAGCTGGAGCATCACCCGTCCATATGAAGTCGCCCTCACTTCCTGCGCCTTCCCCTAGTTGGACGTCATCGCCCAAGCCGCCTATGCAGAGTCCAGGGATCTCCCAAAATAACAAACCTCCGCTAAGCATGACCTCGCCAAATATGATGGGAAATGTGGAGCAAGGTATGGCAGTTTACTCATCAAATTTCTTTGCTTTTGTTGAACAGATGCTTTCAAGCAAGCCTCGTAGAATTTAGTGCTTAGAGTAGGATTTCATCCTCATTAGAATATGTGATAATGTAATCTGTGCACATAAGTTCATTACCTAATAATTGTTACACAAGTAAGTGTTTATTACTTTATTGCTACATTCTTCTCCCCTTCTGTTCAGGTGGAAATGCTCCTCCTTCTGCACCTCCTTCCAGTAGTTCGGCTAGCCAACCCAGCTCTATCAACGTTCCAGGAAGTCTTCCGTCCAGCAGTCCTTACACTATGCCCCCCGAACCCTCGCTACCCCAGAACCCACTCTCTATCATGATGTCTCGCATGTCTAAGTTTGCCATGCCTAGCTCTACGCCCCTCTACCATGATGCCATAAAAACTGTGGCAAGCTCAGATGATGACTCGCCACCTGCGCGATCACCAAACCTGCCATCCATGAACAACAATATGCCTGGTAAGAGCATACAGATATTTAATGGATTATACACAATACCTAAAAAGTAATAATAGAAGTCGGTTTCTGGTTGTGTGTTTGCTTTCAATTAGTGAAAGGCCTTCAGTATTACTGCATATTAGGTTGGCTATAAAATCAGGAAAACCTTTATATTTGATCTAACTGTAAACAAAATGTTTTTTGGAACTGGAATAAGGCACTTATTATTGCTACTTAAATCACCTCTGAACTGTGTTTTTTTATTTATTTATTTATTTTTTTTTTACTGTCCTGCTTGCAGTAATGGGAGTGAACCACCATCAAGGCCATCCACGAATGATGACTCCCAACCCCACAGGACCTATGCCTTCGCTCAGCCCCATGGGTATGAACACCATGGGCTCCCAGCCGCTTTCCCATGGCATGCCCAATCAGATGCCCTCACCCAATCCTATGGGCCCCAACATGCCACCACACTCTGGACCCATGGGTCCTGGCATGATGCCCCATGGCATGATGATGCCCCCTGTCTCCCAGGACCCAGGCATGGGCAACAATCAGATGATGTCCCAAGGTCGCATGGGCCTCCCTCACAGAGGACAGGGCTTTCCCCCAGGGCAGTCACCTCCTCAGCAGGTGCCCTTCCCTCACAATGGTCCTGGACCCCAGGGTGGCTTCCCACATGGACTGGGCTTCCAGGGAGAGGGTGGTCCAATGGGAAGAATGGGGAACATGCCCCACGGACCCAGCGGGGATCCAGGAATGTGCAAGCCCAACACACCAGGGGGCCAGGAGTTTAACAACATGCCTGGTGTCTTCAACGACTCTGATTTACACGAGGTGATGCGGCCGGGCGCCTCGGGCATTCCTGAATTTGACCTCTCGCGCATCATCCCTTCAGAGAAGCCCAGCCAGACTCTGTCTTACTTCCCCCGTGGCGGGGAGGCGCCTGGTGGAAAGCCTCCTCACTCTTCCGGCCCACCCGGCTTCCCCCCAATGCAGGGGATGATGGGGGAGGGCAACCCCAGGATGGGCCTCCCCATGCAGGGCATGGGAGGTCCCCCGGGCCCTGGGCACATGGGGCCCCAGGACATGCCCATGGGTAATCCCGGGCACAATCCCATGCGGCCGCCAGGCTTCATTGGACAGGGCATGATGGGGCCCCAGCACAGGATGCTGTCGCCAAGCCAACAACCAGGCATGATGGGAGGCCCGGGGATGATGCAGGGCAAAGAGAGGCCAATGTACAACCATCCTGGCCCTGTGGGCTCCCCAAACATGATGATGTCACTACAAGGAATGGGTGGCCCTCAGCAGACTATGATGATGACTTCTCAGATGAGGCCTCGGATGGCAGCAGACATGGCAGGGATGGGCTTTAACCCGGGCCCAGGGAACCCTGGGATGATGTTCTGAGCTGCTACAAGGAACCAACAAGCCTCTGCCACAAATTAACAAACAATCCGGATACTGCAAAACCTGTGAAAATATGGATTTTTTTTTATAAAAAGAAAGAAAACAAGTGCTATGTATAGCTGTGTTCTTGTAGTACAGTGTGTGGGAACTAGGACACTCGTTGCTTGAACACACCTGGTTATAAGGCTGATATAATCACACAGACACACAAACGGGACACCTGGATGTATACAGAGGGAATCCTTACCCTTGAGAATGGACGTCATTTTGCAGGTGGAGTGCTATGAGGGGACGTAATATGGCTGCACACTACAATAATGTGCTCTCCTCTTTGTTTGGTCCAGTTTTGGTTTGGAACATCAGGAATGTATTCGGATTCAGAGAAACAGACTCGCAGTAAGGTCTTTTTAGCCTGTTACTGTGTGGCCATAACAAATCCTCATGTGGCCACATACAAAGCCAACAGCAAACCAAGTAAAAGGATGACCTGAAAGTAGCGGTTTATTGTTGTACTTTTATATTAAAAAAATCAAAGGGAGGGAGGTATCTGAGCAAAAACAATTGGAGAAAGAACACAAACTGAATGAAGTCATGGAAACGAGACAAAAAAAAAAAAGTCAAGGAACATTTTGTCACAAGTTGCACCGTCTTGGCTGTATGTTTACATCTCATCGCATCACTTCCCTCCGAGTCATGAAATGCTCTTTGTATGTGTGTACTGTACTTGTGTTGTTAAAGGGATTTTACCAGTGACTTCTATAGTTTTTTTCCATCTTCATTTGTAAAGGGGGGGGGGGGGTTGGGGTGGCTGTTGGTCAATATGGTGCGACAAAACACCGCCACAAAAATACTGTGTACCGTGGGGGCGAACAGAATATTTTAAATTTAATTTCCTTTGCTACTCCCGTGTATGATAAAACCAAACTAAGACCTCATACAGATCATAGTATTATTAAAAAAACAAGCACAAACAAGAATTAACTGTAAAGAATAAGAAGTGTTTTTTTTTTTTCTTTACTCCTTTTTTTTATTGTAGAGAAGAACACTTTGACAACAGTCAGTAGGAGCAGTAATCTGATGTACTCCGCCAGCTTTGTTTATGATCCAGATTTTTCTGTAAACTGGATTGGGTTATAGGTGACGGTGTGGAACTCCAGATCCTAGCAAGCTATCACTCAGCACACCTCGACATAAACTGCCCAAGTCAAGGTGTCCCTCAAAGACCGCGAGCGTAACGTCCCTGTTGGTGGGCACCTGGGAAAATGTGGAGGGGATTGGTTAAATCAAACCATAGCCGACAGCTATGCAGTGCAGCATTGGATTACTGATGGGTGGCAATTTTTTTTCTTTTCTTTTGTAGAAAACAAATGATGAAAAACAACAGAAAAAGGTAATAGGTTGTCCTCATGTCTCCAGCCCTCCTGTGTTGATGCTTGTCATGTGTAACTCCATTGAATTTGGTACTGAACCACTTCCTAAGGCTGGGCTGTGGTGTTGGAAGACAAATAAAATATATTGTTTGGTATAAAGTGTCAGGCAGCCCTGTGTCTTTGTCTTACATGAGTAAGTGGTCCTACACTTCCCCCTGGTGGACATTTGTATATGTGCAGCTTGTGATGCTTGGTCAGTTTTTAATCGCCACTTGCTGAAGGGACTACAAAAACACCCATTCATGTTTAAACGCACTCGGGCAATTTAATGAGTGGTTATCTACAGGGTTTTGTTTCAGGGTGTCAAAAAAGCATGTCAATTGCTAAAACGAATCCCAAAAGACCTCAGGATGTGTGGTCAGTATAAACTGAGCTTTTAAGTTGTTGTTGATTCTGTGATTTAGATAAATCAGCCTCACTGATTG
Source organism: Phenacogrammus interruptus (assembly GCA_037974425.1). Lineage (NCBI taxonomy): Eukaryota > Metazoa > Chordata > Actinopteri > Characiformes > Alestidae > Phenacogrammus > Phenacogrammus interruptus. The sequence continues at coordinate 15,702,812 of JBBPCW010000084.1, read as the reverse complement.
GCTTTGGGATGCTTTTTGAGAACGTCCCCCGTTGTGTCTCTAGAGTGTTGCTCGCCTTTCCAAACCATGCTTGGAATAAGCCTGGGAATCCGGCCCATTCCCATTCCACTTCTCCTCCCTCGGCCTCTCACAAGCTCCTCCAAAATGGCCCAAGCACCGTGCTTCTATAATTACCCGGCGTTCCATAGGGACACATGGTAGAGAGAACTCGGTGCTGCGTGGCTAATTTTAGGACAGGGTAGGATTGTTTAGCAGCTGCGGCAAGGCGAGCGCATCCATTTCGGTTTCCCTGCTGTTCCAGTGCCCAGATGAGCATGCATGACCTTTTTAACATTGCAGGAGAATTAAGATAAACATGTAAACGATTCTCCGTGCAAAGCTGAACAAACACTGAAAGAACTGGATTAAGGGATGTCGCCATCTAGTGGTAGAGTGCCTAGTGGTAATGATATTTTAGTAGATCAAAGGAGCTGAAACGAAAGATTTTAATAAGAACAAGTCAAATAGCTGTTTAAATATATATTAGTAATGCAAAGAGAAACAGGCATTCCTTTATTTAATGGAAACCTTGACTGTGGCTCATTCATAAATCAAAATAATGGAGTAGCATAGAATTAAATGGAGAGTTCTTGTGATCTCAGTTCAGCTGTGATAAAACATTTCAAATCGGACAAAACCATTGAAAATATACCATTGAACATAATGCAACGCCCCCCCCCCCAAAAAAAAACAAAACACACACGTTACATCTGGGAAATGAAGGCATATTCTGATAATATAATAAAGTTGTAATACAGAAATGATATTGAAGACCAACTTAAGAGCAATTATCAGTGTCATATGAACGAAGTAACACAGACTGTGGAAGCTTTTTCAGCCTGAGATTAAGCACAGTAACAAACTAAAAGTTATTTGAGACCATGAATGCCTCTGAGGAGCTTAACTTCTCTCAGTACGCAGGTACTGGCAGTTTCTAGTCTTTCTCGTCTGGCAGTGATCTTTATCTGTGAGCGCTCGCCAGTGCCACTGGGTTCACACTGCCCCGTCCAATCACAGTTAAGGTCCCTGGTGTCACCACAATCTCACGGCCTTTTATTGCCTCTCCACATAAGTAGGCATGTCTCGCACATTTCAAGGATGTTAGGACTGCAGCCATGATCCCACAATTGGTCTGCAACTGTCTTTAGAGTCTTGCACATATATTGCATACAAGCAATAACGCTTCACTGAAGGGCAGCATTCATAAGACTGAAGAAAAATGTTCAAAAACATTTGTGGAGGTCCCCCCCCCCCAGCTGAGAGTTCTCATAAAGGGCACTTTTGTTACTTCACCTCAGCAAGTGTTAGAATAACTGATGATTGTTGCAATAAACCTTTATTAATGTTTTTGTCGATTTGTAATTTCATTAAAAATGGATATCTTGAACACTGCCCTTTAGTATAGTGTCGCCTCATCGTTCACAAACTATGTCTTTGACTTACAGCAGACCTTCGTAGAACGATATGGATGTACCAGCTCAGTTTGATGGATGGACCAGTGCTAGTGGGCAAAGTGAAATGCTGCTAGTGATTAACACCATCTTAGGGCTTGTTTGCCAAACTATCACTTAAACGTAGTCAGAGTATGAGGGTAATGTAGCACACGGCTATGGAAACTAATTCTCAGCCAATCTTGAATTGCTTTGAGACGTCAAACAATGGACTTAATCTTGATTGTATAGATTCTGACACTGTTGTCCATAAAGACGAACAAAAGTGCAGACAAAATTAAGCCTCTTTATGGATGTTTCTACTGGTTTTTGACTTTGGAATGTACTTTTTGTTCATTTTTCTAGATCCCCTGTTCACTACATTACCCTTTGGCAAGCAGATGCCAAGCATTTCTACATTTGAGGTCAGGTCTATACTGCCAGATCATCTGGCCTCACTCTGCTGCTGCTTCCACTGCTCTTGCTGAACCGCCGCTTGTCAGTTAAAAATCCATTGCTCAGCAGCACAGGTGGAGCGCACGAGTTGGGCGTGTCCGTAGGTTCCTGGGAGAAGCTCATCTTGAGGAAGTCCTCTGCCACCAGGTTGTCATCGTGGCCGCGATGGCGCTCCGTCACCATGTTGACCGAGTTCTGTTGGAGCGCCAGATGATTGCTGAACTGTGGGCAGCTGGCGTGAGCATGTGTCCGCAACGAGTGGGGCGACGGCGAGGACGACGCCAAACACTCATTGAAGTCGGGAGGTGGGGTGCAGGCTCGCTCTGATGTCAGAAGTTCTGGAGAAGCAGCGGCCACTGTCGAAAGCGTGCCTGACCTTTGCTGCTTAGAGGCCTGGTGGTCCCTGACGCACCTCTTGCACTGCTTCCAGGCCAAGTGGTAGAGCTCCAAGACGCTCAGTAAAAGCGACACGCCCGCCACCACCAGCATGAACACGATGAAAACGTTCTTCTCTGTTGGCCGCGAGACGTAGCAGTTGACCGGGTGTGGGCATGGGGAGCCCTTGCACACGTAAAGGGCCTTGAGGAAGATGCCGTAGATCATATACTGCACCACGATGAAGACGACCTCCATCAGGCTGCGGATGATGATGCTCAGGACGTAGGTCTGCAGCAGCGCGCCCCTCAAGCGCACCTTCACTCCGCCTTCATCCTTCCCGCAGTCCTTCTCCTCCTCAGGGTACTTCTCCCCGACTCCCCCTCGACCTCCTCCGCCTCCTCCCCCTCCGCCTTCCCCCCCTCCTCCCTGGTCCTCCTGCTCCTTCTGCCTCCGCTTCTCGTCCCTGCGGACCGTGTGCATGGCATGGCCCATGTAGATGAGGGAGGGCGTGGAGACGAAAACGATCTGCAGCACCCAGTAGCGGATGTGGGCGATGGGGAAGGCGTGGTCGTAGCAGACGTTCTCGCACCCGGGCTGCTCCGTGTCGCAGTTGAAATCTTCCTGCTCGTCACCCCACGACGACTCGGCCGCCGTGCCCAGCACCAGGATGCGGAAGATGAAGAGGATGGTGAGCCACACCTTCCCTACCGAGGTGGAGTGTTCCTGCACCTCTTCCAGAAAGTTTCCCAGCAAGCTCCAGTCAGCCATAGACGATCAGATAGGGCCTGCTAGAAAGATACAGGAATACAAGACGTCAGCCTAACAGACGATAAACACTTTTTGAACAATAACTGTAGTTTACCCTGGTGTCCTGATTTCAAGTGCCTTCTGCCAAAGTCAACCAACATCAACAGTTCAGACCGTGTTGGAAATTTTAAACCAACTTCTAACCAATGTTTGACCATTTCAGATCAAAGTGTGACCTTTCCTATTATGTGTGGTTAAGAAGCTTCCAATAATACAGGGGTGGAGAATTCGGCGGTTTTGTGCACTTTTTAAACGTTCAGCTCATAATTTAGATCAGTTTAGTTGGTGTGTGAAGAAACTTTGTGAGTCAGAAGGACTTTTTAAAGTAGACCAGTCTTATCCACAACCTGCTGGAGTGGCTGGAGGTTTCTGTTCAAACATGTAAAAAGGTTTTATAGGTTCTTTACTCTCAAATCTCATTTATGAAACATTTTTAGCACTTTTACAGTGTGGGGTGATGCACGACTTTGTCATCATTGTCTTGTGTAGTAGACCATGCGTTGTAAATAGACCTTTTTCCTGTAATCATGTAAGAGTTTGATCAACATTTTACTGGCATCATCCTCATCCAGTGTGATATTTATAGACAATTCCTGGAGATTTATGTTGACCTTTGTTTTGACATATTTTATTATATATTGTCCTTGTCTTTGTCTGTGTGTGCAGTCGTGCCACAAGCAGTTTCCTCTGAGATCAAATAAGTTGTCTGTTTCTGACATATACCACGGCTGTCATCACACAGTTTGCAAGAGAATATAGTGATCTTGGAAGGTTATAAATGTTAGATCACCCTCTAATGATCCAGGCCTTAGACAGTGGAACACTTTATGCCAGTTAGGGCTATGCATGAACCTTCCCATGCCCTTTTTCCACGAGTATATAAGTGTGCCTATATTTAGCGTGTGTATAGTTCTTATACTGTATATTTTGCTATAGAGCCGGAGAGCTCTCTGCTGTGGGAATAAAAGGCATACATGCAGAAGAGGGTGCATTAATCGCTGTGTGTGTGTCTCTCAGTCTGGTTGTACTTTTACCTTCTGCATAAACGTTTTCTTCCCCCCATACACCCAAGTGTTTAAGACTCTGGGAAATGGACTGTCGGATTTAAGGAAGTCTAAAAATAAACACGGAGCCAAATCCATCACATTGCTTATCTTTCCCTGACTCTGGTTTTGGGGCTAGATGCCTCTGCAGCCTGTCGCTGAGACACTTCTTCCTACATTTACGGCATTTGGCAGACACTTCTATTCAAAGCGACTTGCGTTCCCTAACTACAGGGCTCAGTCTTGGGGTTAGGGGTCTTGATCAGGAACCCAGAGGTGGTTTGCTGATGGTGAGATTCAAACCCATGACCTCTTGGTCCATAGGCAAGCATCCTACCATATATCTACACACACAAACACACACCACCAATCACCCCTACCTCACCCTTTAATAACCAGTTAAAATACTCTATATCACACATTCTGTACAACACAACACTCTTTGTCATGGTTTGTATGCTGCTACAAACTGCACGATTATATTTATAGCTGTTCTAAAATTGCACATATTTATTGCTGTCCTACATTTGTTTTTTTTGTAAACTCTGTTTTGCATCCATGCCCATCTCTGCTGCTACAGTACTAGCCAAATACTGTACTTATCCTCAATGCAGTCATTGTCGTTTGCACTGAACGGTGTCTAGTCTTGTCTCGTTTAGTGGTGTTGATGCTCTTGTGTTCTGTTCTGCTCTTGTGTTGCACCATGGTCCTGGAGGAACGTTGTTTCATTTTTACTGTGTACTGTGTATACGGTAGAAATGACAATAAAAATCTACTTGACTACCCACCTGGCCGCCACCCCCCCATAGACTTCTGTACAGCAAATGTAGGTGAGCACCAAACTGATGTGATTGTAACACCAATGACAGTTAATGTGTTCAGTTAACTACTAGAGAACATCAGCACAGAGCATCAGTTGTGGTTCCCCATTGGTGTAATGAGCTGAGCCAACCAGAGCAGCAGAATCCCTCTCTATCTTCAAAAACCTCCTGAAGACTCCGCTGTTCAGAGGGTGTCTCCTCTCCTGATACACTATTCACCTTCTTGCGCTACTCCTACATACAGATTTAGCACTTAGAACTCTCCTCTGGTTCTCACACTGTACTGAAACTCGAGTGTTTCCTCGTGTTTGGGGGAAAGCCGTAGTGTATCCTGATTATTGTCCCCTGTGTTTCATTCTTCATTTCTCATAGGACCTGAATACTTGTCCTACCCCTGCGGTGCAGGCTCTGCTGCAGTGTGAGATATTTTGGTATCACACTAAGAAGCAAGCAGCCTCACTCTGTCGCCATTGACCTTCTTCTACATAACTCTCTCTGCCCTCTTCTTTCTGTGAATCACGCTCTGGAGCGACTGGTGTGTCTATGTGCTGTCATTCTCTGTCTCTCTCTGGAGTCTCACTGCACCACTGGGAGAAGCTGTTTTCACTCTTACACAGAGAATTCCATCTAAACTATTCCCATCTCTACGGGTTTCTTTCCCAGACTGGGATTTGTGCAGAGGCCTTAACAAAGTCAATGTCAGCTTAGATTTAAATAGAACCTCGGTCTCTTGAATATTGCTTCAATGTACACATTTTTTTTGTATTTAAAATTTTTAAATGTTTATAGGCATTTAGTATTTTACTGAAAAGCCGTTAATATTCAATTTAAACATAAATTGAATGGGCTCCTAAATGGCGCAACTATCTCCGTCCTGATGTGTACAGTCTACTGTAAACCATTTACATTTACATTTACATTTACGGCATTTAGCTGACGCTCTTATCCAGAGCGACGTACATCAGTGCTTAAGAATTCCACAACTGTTTCTTACCTGAAAAACAGCTTAAATCTGAGTCAACTATTTAACCGAGATGCTGCAGTCAGAGCATCTATACAACAACTGTCACATAATAACTAAATCACTCTTGCTCTTTTGATTACGCACACATCTTCTTGAACTACTGTCTACATAAGGATTTTAGCACTTTCCTCTGGATTAATTAATGAAATGTAACATAAAATAAACTTGAAGTAAGCTAAGAATAACGTAGTCTAAGCATGGCAATTTCAGTCTCTGGCGATGCCACTCCCATCCTGGGCTGGGACTCTGTGAGTGCACTATTGGTGTTGTCCTTTCTGGGTGGGTATGTTGGCCTTCCCTCTCTCCCATAAGTCAGAGTGGTGTCTGTCAGGACAAGTGTGTGTTAGCCAACTGGAATTTAAGCACACTGAGCTGCCCAAGGACGTTAAATTAGCAGCAGTACAAAAAATGTGGTGGTGTTTTACATGACTTGGAAGAGGCATGTGCCAGCCTTCACACTCCCAGTGTTGGTGTGACTGGGTGAATCCTAGCTTGTAGGTTCTCCCTATCTCTTTCTCTTTCTCTCCTGTCTTCCACACTCCCCTGTCTCTCACTCTCTTTCTCCCCTGCCCCCCACCTCTCTCTCTGTCTCTCTCCACCGCTCCTTCTCTTCCTCTCTCGCTCTCTCTCTCTCTCCTTACCTCTCCTTCTCCTCTGTTCTCCTCTCTCTGTTTATCTCTCCCTCACACCCTTTCTCTGTCTCTTTCTCTCTCTCTCTTTCTCTACCTCTCCTTCTCCTCTGTTCTCCTCTCTCTGTGTATCTCTCCCTCACACCCTCTCTCTGTCTCTCTCTCTCTCTGTCTCTCTCTCTCTCTCTCTCTCTCTCTCTCTCTCTCTCTCTCTCTCTCTCTC
>JBBPCW010000084.1:15564349-15574360 GCA_037974425.1 Phenacogrammus interruptus | reverse complement strand
CAGTGAAACACAAGCCCAAGCAGAGGCAGCTGGTTCATATAAATGTGAGTAACGTTAATAAAGTTATTGTACTGATGTACGCTGCGGTAAAACCGGCAGATATTCTGGCGACTGGAGAATCACGAGCAAATGTGAGTCCGTAATTTCCTCTAAGAGCAAAACGTTAGTGTTCCGTTTAGGACAGCACTGACCCACAGCAGTGCGCACTACAGAAGGCAGTGCGCAGTGCACACTATGCACTAAATCTCAGTGCACTGACGGTAGTGCGCGATTTCGGACACACCCATAGACTAACACGGTAAACAGGTCAGGTTTTCAAATGAGATTAACTTTAGGACTTTAACATGCTTTCTCAACAATACAGGACCAACAGGTCCCACTGATTATTACTGCTTATGAGTGTTTCAATCAGCAGTACCTGTCAGATGGAAGAAGACTGTAGTCTTTGGTGTTTAGAAGCCTTCTCTCTGAGATACAAGCACTGAGCCAGTTGCATTTCACCAGCTCCACAACAGGAGGCAGCGTTTCAGTCTTCAGCAGCCTCAAGGCCCGCTCCCGATCCACAGATTCATCCACAACAACATGGGTGCAGCTTGGACTGAAGGCAGCCTCCACCTGGCCCCCATTCTGAATGATCTGTTGGCGGAATATGTCACAGCGGGCTTTTCCTATGCCAGCAGGGACTATGTGGACAGAGGCACCCTGAAACACGTTTCCTGAAAGAGAAAAGCACATGCTGAACAAAAAAGTTTCAGCACCTAACTTCTCTTCCAGTACAAATTCCAAACTCAAGCTGATACCAAGTAATAACAGTGCTCTGTTAAGACACACACATCTCACAGCAGCAAATTACACAAACATAAATGTATAGTAGAAGCTTATACATCATAGTGGAGACCGCATTTTAAAGGACTGTGTGAACGGTTTAAAATGATACTATATGTGTTTAGCAAAGTGCACTGTTAAAAAGCCATGACTGAAGAAACATTATTTAATGTGGATCTGTCAAGTCTGCCTGATCTGTTGAATGTGTCAGTGCTAATCCTGTAAATCAGACCAGTCAGTCCTGATGCTTTTGATCAGTCGTGACACGTACACACACAAACGATATGGACATTTAGTCAGATTACCCGTCACTGTTTGAGTCAACGTCTTCTTAGGTGGAGGCACCTCTGATCCTTCAGCTGGCCGGTGCCTCTTCACTTTTGGGAAAGCTTTCAGAATACCGTGAGTCTCCATTTTAGAGAGCCCCAGAGAGGATCTGTGTTCTGCTGGGAATATTACCGAAACAAAACACAGATGGTTAGACAAACCCTGTATATTAAGGACAGAAGTTAGAGCAGAAGCAGAGCAGACTAATATTAGCAGTTGTCATACACCATATGGACAAAAGTATCGGTGCACATGCCCTTTCCACCAACAGGGACTTTAATGACTATGCATTCAAATACATAGACTTTAATGCATTCAAATACATAGACTTTAATATGGAGTTGGTTTCCCTTTACAGCTATAATAGCTTCCACTCTTCTTGGAAGGCTTTCCTCAAGATTTTGGAGTTTCTGGGGGGACACTGGTGTTGGACGAGAAGGTCTGGACCACAATCTCAGTTTTAGTTCATCCCAAAGGTGCTGGATGGGGTTGCGGTCAGTGGACCAGTCAAGTTCTTCCACACTGTCCACACTCCAGCCATGTCTTTATGGAGCTCGCTTTGTGCACTGGGACACAGTCATGCTAGAATAGTTATTCCCCAAACTGTCCACAAAATTAGAAGCATGGCGTTGTCCAAAATGTCTTGGTCTTCCGAAGCATTAAGATTGAAGTGAGAGGCCTAGTCTAAACCCTGAAAAATACATTTTGTCCCATTACTTTTGTTCATATTGTGTATCAGTAGTTATCTGCCTAAACTTAGTAGACATTTTGAAACGAGCAAGGCGACTAGCTTCGCACTACTACAGCTATTAATGATCATTTGTTTACAGACTAAAGCCTCGAACTCCACATGCCCTAATTTTATTTATACATTTCGCACGCAAACAACAACAAACAGATAGAAGACTCAACAACACGTCTCACCATAACGCAGCAGACCTTTAAAAGATCAACATCCGGGTCTCTTGGCTCTGTAGCCCAATCAGATTCGCAAGTTGTGATTTAAAAAACGAAACTAAAATAACAAACGTTTTTTGCTTGTTTTACTTTTTAATTTATAATAAAATACTATATTCCTATATTTTATTTATGGAAAAACATTATAAAAATTGTTTGAAAATAGTCATCCTCTCATTGGCCGCCGACCCCGTTTCCATGGAAATCAGCGTTGCAGGAAGGTTCTCTGGTCAGTCAACATGGCTGTGCAGAGCTGGGCAGAAATCCTAAAATCTTCAAAGAAAACAGCATTTATCTCGGGCGGTACGTGGGTTTTTGTTATTTTGTGTACTGTAAAATAACCCAAAGTGTCTCTTAACGTTATATGATGAGGCATGTACAGTTGTTTTAGCCAGTTGCAGAGATAGAGTTCACGTACAGCCTAGACAATTCACACAGGCTGTCTGTTTGGCTTGTTTATTTATTTGTTTATTGTTGATAGTTTGAGTGATCCGTCTTTACAGGAAAAAGGAATGTGCACTACTTGTTTTCAAATGGCAGTGAGATGGCTGAAGAATACGACTTGGCAACTGAAGAACTTATCTGTGAGTGCATGGTCTTGCTTTATTTTTCTAATGCAGGGGTCATTAGCCATTTCGAAACTGAGAGCTAATTCACGGGTACTGAGCCATATGATGGGCTCCCTGTTTGATACACTAGAACAGTTCAAGCTCCTTAAAGACATGGTTGGGTGTGTTCGGTTTGGAAGAACTTGACTGGCCCACACAGTGAGTGGAAGCTGTTATAGCTGCAAAGAGGGGAGGACCAACTCTATATTGTGTGTGTATATGTATATACATACACATGAAGCATAACCTAATGTTTTCTGTATGTATATTTTTGTACCGTATTAACATATTTCTAGCATATTTCTAACTGTTTTCCTCATTTCAGCTCGAAGGTTGCGTTCTAAAACCAAGCTTGGCGGACAAGGACAGTGGGAAGTTGAAGTTGGTGAAACAGACCCCAACACTGTGCCTTCTACCGAGGTCGAAATAAAAGAGAATAGCTCTAATGTAAGGTTTGTCTTCTTCCTTTTAAGGGCACCACTTTTAGACTTTTAGATTGTAGGTTTTAATGTTGCTTTGTTTTAATGTCTACAGCCCATATTTATGCGTAAGGACAAAAAGTCCAGTTTCCAGTGGAGGGTTCGTAACATCCCCTACCCGACTGACACCTATAGCATTTCAGTGGATCCTGCTGAACGATGCTGCATCATCCGGACCTCAAACAAAAAGTAACTCATGCCTATCATTTTGAGCTCATGTGAGGACTATTCAGTCTTCTCAGACCTAGATGAGATGTAGTCATTGATTAAAACACATTCTGAATTATGTTTATTTATTGATATCTAGTTGAGTTCTAAGCTTAAGTGTAATCTACATTTGCTTCATCATTCTTTGATCATAATTAGTCAGATAAGTCAGATGAGGTCCACTTATGGTATGATATGTCAGATGAGTCATAATTAATTGCTTCTACTTTATTCTCTTTTTTGTCCACTTTGCTGGTATAACAATGTAAATTTCCCACCAGTAGAAGGGATCTTACTGTATGTCTTGTTGTTAATTGCTATAGAATTAAATGTATTGATTTTGTGACCTTATACCAACTAATAAATGAAAAACAAATCAGTTCTTTTTCATGCTTAGTTTATTTTTCAATCTCTATTGACTGGAATGATGTCATTTGACATCAGACTTCTTTCAAAAAATAGAGGAAAATTGGATTCCACTGCATTGCAATTACAGAGCACCTCCTATGGGTGGCACTGTTGCCTTAAGGGAAAGTTTACAACATTCTCCTATATTCCTGTCCTGGTTTCACAGGTATTATAAGAAGTTCAGTATTCCAGACCTCAACCGCTGCCAGCTGCCTCTGGAAAGCACAGCCTTGAGCTTCAGCCACGCCAACAACACTTTAATCATCAGCGTAAGTTAAAGGCCCTCAACTCCCATCTCTCTTAATTGCTCTTAAATCCCTGACCAATTTGTATATTATTTTGTATTTTTTCCTGTTTGTCTTGAAATCTGTTGAACTTCGAAGGCTCGAATGTTAGTTGTTCCAAATAAATTTTAATAATTTATGCTTGAAACACTTCAGATGTGGCCGAATTACATATTCACACTGGTTTCCGATCTTCGACTAAGGGCAACCACTGCGCACTGCTTTCACATTTTTGGTAGTGTTGTTCACTGCTTTTATAAGCATTTCTTTTACTTCTGTTGTAGTATAAGAAGCCCAAAGAGATTTTAACTCTGGAACAGGAGCTGATGAGGGAATTGAAGAAACTGAAGGGGACAAATGAAGGAGACGTTGACTGTAAAACCCAGTGAACTGGCGAGAACCCTTGACTTGCTGCACTGCTATGTGCATCTGATCAGAACTGCTCTGTGAAGGTTTGGTACAGTTTGCTTTTTTGTAAAGAAAAAAAAGTCATTTTGTATATGCAGGCAATTTGGCAGCATTTTACTATTGTTTCTTTTGTTTGTTTGTTTTTTTGGTGTTGCCGTGGTCACTGAAAGCTGTTTAGAAGGAACCTTTTGTCACCAGTTAAGTACAGCATGTGTATAATCTGAGTACTTCTGCCTGTTGAACATTTCCTGCAAATGGGTTTTCTGACCAAAAACACATTTCAATAAATTTGGTTTATTGGTTCATGCACTGTAGAACATTTACAATCTAGTGTGTTCATTAAGCTTATTAAAAACATTGTGATGATGAGAATGACTGACTAAATACCTGAAAAGCTAAATAGACTATGATTGCCAGTGATAACTGGTAGTGTTAAATAGACTATTGCCAGATAACGGATGTGATCTGTTACCAGCTCCGTCAGTTTCTCTGAGCTGTAAAAGTGAGGAAACATTTGTAAAACACAGAAAATGAGTTACTTTGAAAAAAACAGGTGCTCCACTGCAAGACATAGTCGTAAAGTTTGTGAGCACCTTCTTATGCAAAACCACTCCGCTTGCTGCCGTAACTGCATTAACTGTTCTAAAAAAGCTTTGCGTTACATGTTAGAAAATTGCTGCGAGGATTTAATTGCATGCAGCCACAAGGGCATCAGTGAGGTTGGGTACTGATGTAAAGATGGATGAAGCCTGTAGATGGTTCACACCTAAATGCTTCTTGGCTTGATGATATGGTTCTAGGGAAAGGGTTTTAAAAAGACAGAAATGGTACATGACCATTTCTTCATTATGCAAACATAATGAAATCATTGTATCTTATATACATAAATGGTTATTCAATGACACTGGTCTTTTCTGCTTGTGTTTCTAAGGCTATGGGGAGCTTTATACCCTTCTAGTAGACAGTTGGCTTTGAACTTGGTGATCTTAGGCTCATGTACTACTGCTCTAAAGTGTAGGACAATCAGTAGCTCATCAGTAATTAACACAAACTTGTAGATGCTGAAAGCTGTAGATCAGGGCTCCCCAAACTTTTTCCAATGAGGGCCACATATCTTTTCCTTTCTCTGATGGGGGGCCAGGGTCAGTTTGTAACAGAAAAAGTGTGACAATCGCAGGGGTGCCGAAATGTAAACATTTATTGTTTTCCAGAAAATCACACATAACCAAATATTAATAACCATTTCCAAGATCACGTTCACGTTCTGGGCAAAGTGAGGTCGTAGTAGCAACATTTACTTTTAGCATAGTTCACAATTCAAATCAAATTAGCTTTATTGACGTGAGGAAACATTTCCAGGGATTCAGTCGGGCAGGAACCACTACACCCCAGTGTTCTATGGGGCATTAGTCGCGTGGCCAGTAATAATAATGCGGGGCGGGGGGGTGGATAATGCGTCTCTGGTATTGTTCAGGGGGCCGGGTCAAATGTGGAGCCGGGCCGTGTCCCGCTGACCGTAGTTTGGGGACCACTGCTGTAGATCATAAGACATAAAAATGGACTGTTCTCGGTTGCATCACTCCAAACTGCCTCTGTAAGCAGAGGCCACTATACCACTAAACCTGTGCATCGGGTGCTTCATGAAATGGGCGTTCCTAGCCGAGCAGTTGCACACAAGCCTAAGATCACTATGCACAATGCTAAGTGTCGGCTGTCAGGGTGTAAACTGAAGGTGTGTCTGAAATCGCGCACTTGAACACTTGAACAGTATGTTTTATTGCATAGTGTGTTCACACTGACAGCAAACCTAAAACTCACTCATGGTACACTCATAACGGCCAAAAAACACAGTGTGTGGAACACTACGCACACTAAACAGATGCCATTTTGACTACGTAGCGGAAGGGGAGGGACTTTCGGCACGTATTCAGAGTTAAATAAGGAGGAGGATCCTGCGTCAACGTTGGATGCATCGTAGTTTCCATGTGGGGTGTAGTAGAGGGTAAACAAAAGCTAATAAAATCATTAGGAAACAAAAGCCGGCAGATATTTTGGCGGCTGCAGAATCATGTCAGTGTTCCATTTGGGACAATACTTACCCACAGCAGTGTGCACTACAGAAGGAAGTGCTTAGTGCGCACTAGGCACTACATTCCAGTGCACTCACGTAAGTGCGCAATTTCAGTCACACCTCATATCTGGAGCAGTTCAAATGTCTCCATTAACATTTGTGCTTGATCTTAGACTGAATGGGTACAAAGTGTGACCTGGTGTTTAAGGAGTTGCCCTTGTGATTGGAAGTTTGTGGGTTCCCAGGACTACCCGTGGCATCACTGAGGTACCCTTGAGTAAGGTACCGTCCCCATACACTGCTCCCCTGCTTCACTTGGTGAATGGGTTACATGCAGAGAAAGAATTTCACACTGTTCACACAAAAATCGTCACTTTACAGACCATCTTGTGGAAAACCTTCCCAAAAAAGAGTGAGCTGTTACAGCTGCGAGGGTGTGGGTTTTTCCTATCAAGGTGCATAGTTTGTCCAACAAACTTAAATGGGTGTGATTGTAAGATGGTCCACTTACTTTTGGGTCTGATTTTACTAAAGAACGTCTCTGTGAACCGAGCATCACCAGTTATCAAACCCACAGATGTATTTATTAGGGGGGCCCCGAATGCTCGATTATTGGACCACAGGAATGCAAAAAAGAATTGAAAGTATTAATATTTGAGTGATGATTTTGTCCACGAAAAGAATGGAAGCTGCTGTGCATCACTATCCCTATCATGTTGACAAGCAAGTGCGATCCGAACATCTGCACACATCATTGGAGCTTCCCAGAAACACAACAACTCCTGGCTCAGCCTTCCCCTTGTGCTCCTTCTGCCCAAAGATGGTACGCTCCAGTTCCCGTCCGTTTGTAGCTTCCAGAATCTACCAATTTCTGACATCCAGGGGAGACCCTTGGCTTGAAGTTTTGAAGCCAGATTATCCTGAAATTTCGCCAGCATTTGGATCGAGAGGGTCTTGGGGTCAACAGCTGCCTTGAGAGAAGTTCTTATAGATCCTCCAGCCCCTGTCTCGCACTGGAAGAATAGCCAAGGGCTTTCTCCTCTTACAATGTGGTGACAAGCAGTCTGGCCTGCTGGCTGCCTTTGACTGTCATCTCCAGCTTTGGGTGGATACGGAATGTTTATGGCCTCCATGCTGGCGTTAGCTTCCGATGGAGAAGAGCTTAGTTGTAAGTTCTTCTCTGCTTTTACAATTGTTTGCTGTGAGTTGTCGGGTTCTGATCTCCTGGCATTCAGGGGCCAGTTCTGAACATTTGGAGCCCCTCAAGCGAGTTTCCTACTAACGAGACTAGTAGGGCCCCCTGGTGGCTCGCCTATAGCAAGAAGTGGACTTGCTGGCACCGGAAAGTTTGTAACAGTGAGATTACTTTTCAGCACAAGTACTTTCATAGCGTTTGACTTGTGGAATTGCACAAATGACCAAAAAGTTTGTCTGAATGGAGCGATCCAGCACAGCTTTTGGCACCGGTCAGAGCGAAGCTGTGATTTACATTGCTCCGTCGTCCCTGCATTGCTTTTTTTTTTTTGACAAACTCGGCTGTGGTGCGTGTAGAGATGGAGAGGTTCCAGGGTGGCTCGACGAATCAGAAGTCGTGGGAAAAGGCTAAAAAAAAAAAGGGCCAGCAAGGTTGAAGGGGTCCACAATGTGATTTTTGCCCATTACCTCTTCTTCCTCTCTCTCTTTCTCTCTCTCTCTCTCTTTCTCTCCCTCCCTCTCCCTGGCCCCAGCGGTCATGGTTAGCTGCTTCGACAGAGACAGTGGCTCCCTCGCCCCTTTTCATCTTCCTGTGCCCCTCTTTTGCTGGACATTCCCCGTCTTTCAGAGCCTTTTACATCTTCTTGCCCCGCAACACCCCTAAAATTCTCTCTCTCTCTCTCTCTCCCTTTGCTCTTTCTCTTTCCCTCCCCTGTGCAAGTGCACTTTCCTTTCGCCCCTCGATAGCTGCTGACCCCTCCTTGTGTCATTATTCGGGCCCTGCCATTGCATGACATGTTTCTTTTCTACTTCCTCCACAAAGGGGGCATTTGATCAGAGGGTTACGGTGCGCGCATCGCAGAAATGCGACTACACGGTGGTAACCTTTGTTCGGGGGCCGCGGTGCCGGGTTGACCTCATCGCTTTCCAAAGCGAAAGGCCCAAAGCTATTCAAAGGGCCAGTCTCACTTGCTGAGCACATTCAATCAGGCTTGGCCAGTCACAGATATTGGTTCGCAGTTATCTGGGGCTCACAGGCCTTTTTTTTTTTTATTCGCGCAAGAGTTGGGGTAGCCAAGGGCTGACAAAAAAAAATAATAAAATAAAAGGCCTCACAAAACAGCAGCTATAAGGTCCTGGAGGTATACGACCCTTTGAATGGTCTTGAGCAGTTTTTTTCTCAGGCCATCCTTGTTGTGCACTGAATAACACTCGCTTCTTTCAGAAGCCGTGGTCCTAATTTGTCCAAGTGTGAGTGGCATCCCCAGAGCTTTTCAACTTTAACCTCCGTTTGCTGTCCTCTTGTTCTTAATGGTGCCCACACACATATACGGCACGTCACAAAGAGATGCGCGGAGGTTTTACGAGAAAGCCCACCCAAAGCACACTGCCCAGCGAGTTCTGAGGGGGGCCTTGACAAGCAGACGCGCTCACACTTCGAAGGAAATTCAGCCGAGCTCAAGGCATTAAGTTAATCTTTTATATTTGAACATGTTTAAACAAGATGCGGCATTCACTATAAATGAAGCGCCCTGTCAGATCAGTACGCTTATAGAAATTAAATACATACTAAAATAAATATTTCCATCCATTTTTTAAACAAATCTCCTGATAAAAATATATATATACAACACTGTGCAAAAGTCTTAGGCACATAAGATTTTTTACAAAGCAAAAATAATGTTTTCTCCTCCATTAGTGTGTCAGTTCCAAATATCACAGATTTTCATATACTTTTAAAAATTAGTGCCACAAAGACTAAATACAGCATGTGGCAAACTAACACAAAGCCAGACCTTAGGGTTTTTGTAGGGTTATACACCAATGCATGATAAAACACCTACACCCAGCAACACAAGCAGGTTTAACCACAATTATTAAGTCTCACACAAACTTCTGTCTAGAAGGAGTAAACCTGGGTGAGGATCAGTCATACTAACAATTTTACAGGGTGTGTACAGACACAAGGTGCTCATTCTGCTCCAGCAAGGTCTATCACCGGCTATATCGAGGCAAACAGATGTTTCCAGATGTGATATCCTACTTCTTGACATATCCTTCTGAAGATATCAGTCACAGCCATCAGCTCAGAGCTGGAGAAACCACTGGAACCCTGGTGCACCCATCTACCTATCTACCAAGTCACCTGTCTGGAGAAATGTCTGGGGCAGCTGGTAGCCTAGTGGTTAGGGCATTCGCCCTGCGACCAGAAAGTCCAGGTTCGATTCCCAAGACTGCTAGGC
>JBBPCW010000084.1:15184178-15194647 GCA_037974425.1 Phenacogrammus interruptus | reverse complement strand
GGACCTGAACTGTTTGAAATTCAATGAAATAAAGCTTGAAACATTGGGGTGTTCTAAAACTTTTGACCGGTAGTGTATATAGTGCTTAATATCTACAAACCAATGTGATTTATTTCAATCAATGAAACCAATGCATTTTTATTTATTACAATTTTATTTACAAGGAAAAGGAAAATCCAGTTTTTCATGCTATAGGCTTGGAATTAAAAGTCCAGTTCATGTTCCATATAATAAATAGACATGGTCTGACGAATAAAACTTACTAGATTCAAGAGGAGGGTGTGATGTCTGTGGAATTCTTGGTGTGTCTCTTCAAAAATGAAAATACATGAGAATATTTTAGGACATATTCAAATATAAAGTTCTTCTGAAACAAACACACAGGCTGCTATGACTGAACACACTGGACTGATTCCAAAACTCAAACAGGGAAAGAGCAGGGAGCCAGAGGGTTCCATCGGTTTGGTATCTAAACATTACTACCACTAACACTGGCACTTAAGGTTTGAGGGTATTTTAGGGTCACACACTGGACAGCGGGGACAACATAACTGTCACTGGGTGCTTTACTTACTGATAAGCTCTATACACCTTTCTCAAGAAGTTTTTGGAAAGAATACGATGGATACATCTTTTACATGCAGTGGGAAAACAAATCACAAATGGACGTCAATTTGAATTATGAAGAACGCAACAGACTGAAGGCAGTAAATGTGAAGAAATGTTCATCTGAGTTGTCTCTATGTTGAATTTAAACGCTGCTTAGACAATCCACAGGCAAACAAAGCACCTGGATGCTTTGTGTGCCTTAACTGTGGCTTAAAGGAAAGGTTTGACAAAAAATCTCATTTATGTCTACGTAACTTACAACTATGACATTTTGTAGTTCCACTCCCTAACTACAGGGGGCAGTCTCAGGGTTAAGGGTCTTGCTCAGGAACCCAGTGGTGTTACCCTGAGTGTAGGATTCGAACCCATGACTTTTTGGTGCGGAGGCTAGTATCCTACACACTAGGCCACCACCACTCCAACCAGTGACCGTCTGGAGTCCAAATTGTGCGTCACTGAATTAACATTGAAGCTGTAAGGCTAATGCTAATGCTAATGCTACAAACTCTGGAAGTCAGTAGTCACCTAAAACCTTTTTATAAATCCATGGCTGACACATATCTCAACCACATCCAGCTCTTCATTAATCAGGTGCAGATATTTGGCTTGAATTGATCGAGAGAAATTTTGTGGGGAAGATTTAGGTGACTATTAATTTCTCACAACGTTAGCCTTTATTTTAGATCCCAGATCTAAAATAAAGAAGCAAATTTGGACAGCATACATGTCTACATCTGGGCGAAAAGGAAAACTGTAAATGACATTTTTTCCCAAACCTTACTATCCCTAGTACTCATTATTTATTCCCTAGTAACTCAAAAGCTAGCAAAGCCAGTAAATTGGATTTTTAGCACATTAATCAACAGAGCACAACGTCCAATACGGCTGTGGCTCATTATGCTTACCCAATTGGTCTTGAAACAACTATTTCTACTTGAGGTGCAGCCTGCGACTCTAAAATGATGTTGTACACTTCCTTCTTGGTTGCTCCAGGCAATGCTTTCCCATTCCACTGCAACACCTCATCACCTGGAATCAAAATGACCTCCATTTAGTACACGAGCGTTAAGTGGTCTACACAGCCAGGAGTACAGTTTAATGGAGTTAAACGAAGAAGAGGACAAGAATCAAATTTATATCGAGCATATTAATGAAGTCCGTCGTCATGTTAGGCCACCTGAGCTCAAGCCTTATTTGCATTATAATGGAAATCAGTTGCGAGGAGCCCCATCTGGAACATGAACGTTTCAGAATTCAGGGCCCAGATTGAAACTGCTGAACGCTTAATCGTCCTCACCTGCTCGTAAATGGCCTACAATGTCTGCGAGACTTCCTTTCTTTACTTTGGTGATGAAAGCTCCAAGCCGCCCGGTCTCTGTCATCTTCCCTCCAACCACCTGAGAAGATCCAACAGTCCATCAATCACTCAGCGATTTCATATCAGTCTTATTGACTTATCATTCCATTACATGCTGCTACATCACTCCGTTTACATTACGCTGTTTACACTGCTGTGCTAAGACTGCACAATGCATTTTACCACACCATTCGCACATTATATGCAGTAAACCCCCGGTTTTATGCGGATCAGGAGTCACGGAATCAGTCACATGCTCATAGTTTTACACAGCAATCCCCACGATAACATGGAAACTGCAAATATCCTCCACCTTTTGTTGCATTTTTGTGGCAATAAATGTATTTTTTCTGGATGTTTTCACATAAGGGAACCTGTTCACCTCGTCACGGGTGGGGAAAGCACTCAGACACTTCAAACTTGGTAGATCTCCAGGAGACCTTTCCAAAGAGCCCTCGTATGTATTTTTAGTCCAAATAGATCAGGGGTTATTCCCCAAAAACCGTTGACTTGCCGCAGTGTCCCAATACTTTTGTCCCGCAACCTTCCGTGATGCATATCTCGACGGGGAAAGCACTCAGAGACTTCAAACCTTTCCAACGAGCCCTTATTTGTATTATTAGCCTGAGTAGATCAGGGGTTATTCCCCGCATTCAGATGCGTGTCTGTCTTTAACTGTGATCCGGGTGTAAACTTTTGTGCCGCAACCTTCCAACCTGAACCTTGCAGATATCGGGATTCTACGGGTTTACCTTTCCATTTTCTTTAAGGCTAATGCATTAAACTGAGTTTAAAATGTAATTAAAGTGTTCAGGGATCAGATTTGGGGGCATATTTAGGGTTAACACTATAAAAATAGGCATTTTTAGGCATCTTTTTACCATAACACCACATCACGGTTTATCACTATAAGCGAGTGCTTTTAGAAAGTAACCCCCATGTAAAGCAGGGGATTACTGTACATGTAAATCAGCCAGATTGCTGCTACACTTCTAGCTTAAAAAACTTTAAAAACTCTAACGTAGCTTTACCTTCGACTTGTGTTGATGCTTGATTAAGTTAACATTATACTTATATACTTGCTTATATACATATAAACCAGTTCTAAAGTACATTCTATTGTATTGTGTTTTTATACAATATTCGTTGTATAAAAGCACATTTTTATTATTTAAAAACTAAAAAATGCCAAATTTTTTGGAGGTCCAGAACAAATTAATGTCATTTCAATTCATTTCAATAGGGGAAAATGTATTTGACATTCGAGTAATTTGAGTTATGACATTCGAGTAATTTGAGTTATCCAAAGCGACTTCCATTCCCTACCTACAGGGGGCAGTCTCTCCCTGGAGCAACTTGGGGTTAAGGGTCTTGCTCAGGGACCCAGTGGTGGTGCTGTAGGTAGGATTCGAACCTCTTGGTCTGGGGGCAAGTGTCCTACCCACTGAGCTACCTCCACCCATTCTTTATCTCTAGTATAAATACCCCAGCATTTGTGTATATAGCATATACTTTTATGTTGAGTTTTATTTTCTGCTGTTTTTTTTATTAGATTTATGTGGACTTGCACTTGTCTCTGCATCTCTGTGTCTCTGTGTAGTCGTAACATAAGCAATTTCCTCCAGGATCAATAAAGTTTTCGGATTCTGATTCTGAAGTACTGAAGCTGGAAGAACTCCAACTCATTCCAAAGACACTGGAAGCTCCACAGCCCAGTGCCTTGGGGTACGCATAAAGAAATTTCCTCATTAGAAAGGCTGTCTGGATACTTTCAAACGTACAGTCACGGCTGTAACCAGCAATAAAGAGGCTCAGATCTGGACCTCTATAGTTTCTGAAGGGTTTACACTCCGCTTATCTCTAATCCTGAGATTAAGTGTATCAACAGCAACTGCCTGATAGTTGGCGAAGCCCACCCAGTCAGCAGTGGGTCTCCGGTGCCCTCAGAACACATAGACTTACCCCACAAGCCAACACTCATTTACATTTACAGCATTTAGCTGACGCTCTTATCCAGATCGACGTACGTCAGTGCTCAAGTAGTCCACATCTGTTCCTTAAACCTGAAAAGCTAAACTTAAACCAACATCCGCCATTCAACAAAGTTGCTACAGGCTAAGTCCCAGGTACACTTGCAGTAGCTGCTTAAGCTACGATTATATGGACCAAAGTATTGGGACACATCTCTTAACTATTGAATTCAGGTGGCTCCTAACTTCCAGTGAAGGACATTCTGGACAATATTATGCTTCCAACTCTCTGGACCCAGTTTGGAGAAGAACCTTTTCTATTCCAGCAGCACTGTGTCCCAGAGCACAAAGCAGCTCCATAAAGACATGCTGGAGGAGTTCAGTGTGGAAGAACTTAACTGATCCACACAGAGTCCTGACCTCAACCCCATCCTGCACCTTTGGGATGAACTGGAACAGAGATTGTGATCCAGACCTTTTCGTCCAACATCAGTGTCTGACCTCATAAATGCTACAGAATGAATGGGGACAGATTCACACAGAAACTCCAAAATCTTATGGAAAGCCAAACCAGAGCAAATTTTATATTAAAGGTTATAGATTTGAATGTAGCGTCATTAAAGTTGGTGGAATGGTCAGGTGTCCCAATACTTTTGTCCATTTAGTAAACAAGGTCCATGGTTAGCCATATTAGTGACAGGGTGTGAGTTTAAAGCTAACTTTGTTTAAACTGTGGACAAAACAGAAGCAATTAAGTGATGCAAAAAAAGATATTAAAACTGGCAATTTGTCTATATATCTGAGGTAGTTGGAATATTAAATATTAAACAGTTCATGTTTCCTTTGGTCAAAATAGGCCTCACAGAAACACAAATGATGGCAAAACACATGCGGATGAGATCTCCAGATAATGGCAAATTTAAATGTTCAGAAACCAGAGAAGTGCCAGGTGAGAGATGCTGACAGAGATACAGGGGGTCCTCGAGTTACACCACAGTGATGTAACCTGAATTTTGGTGTAACTTGAAACACATCCTAGCCTCAGTCACTTCAAAGCTGTAAAATCATAAAACCACAACAAACCCCAGAAAAGGAAAACTCCCTCACTCAAACGCCACGCTACTGCGTATTCGTCCACTGCACAATCAAACTAGTTCAGTCACGTAGCCTGTAAGTACGAGGCTAATGGTGTAAGCCATGTGGGTGTGAGCGCTGTAAACTCGAAACGTCGAGACTGTTGTAACTCGAGGACCCCCTGTATAAGGCTCAGTAACTGGCAGGAATACAGAGGTGCTGGCAAAGAAATAAATAAATGAATAAATAAATAAAAGAGCAGTCTGGTATTTAGGCTAGCACCTAGACTAGCCATGTGTAGCGTAGCGTGGCGTTGCGCTAGGCGAGCGACGCAGGCAGAGGCGGAGGGATGTGTAATGTACAGCAGTTGGCAGCAGTAGAGAGGCGCTGACAGGCTCACCTTTAGCCCCAGCAGAGAGCCAGCTTCTCGGGGCATGGCCGAGCGCTTGCTCAGAGTAATGCGGCCGATCAAATGATCTCCCTCTTTGGACGGCTGCCAGGTAACAGGATGCTGAGGAGAAATGGAACGGTGCTTTTCAGTGCCATTAATGACGGGCACACTCTCCCACTGATGCACATACACCATCCAATATTACACACACACACACACACACACACTGAGCATTACCCAGGACTTACCGTATGAGAGGTGTTGTGTAGAATTTATACCCAGTTTTGGAAAACACAGGATCAGCTTTCATTTCATTCGCATGAAGTGTTTTCTCACTAGACTGGATTGTGCCGAGTAATGGCATCTTTTCTTGCTTTTTCTAAACTTAAGTATGGCATTTTTAGGTTTATATTTATATTTCCTCCTCACTGAGTTCAGATCAGCACAAGAAAAGTAACTGTGTATTAAAATGTGTGTTCTCTGTAGAAGATGTCTACTTAATCAAATAGAATTTGACCAAACCTTTGCTTACAGTTATGTATCTTATGAAACTTGATCACTAAATAACATTATCAACAGATGTATTTAGGAACATGGTTCATGCAGAATTCAGTATGTAGTATGGCAAAGTTTTGTATAATATACTATAGCATAGTATAGCATGGTACAGGATAGTTTTGTATCATATAGGACAGTACCATACTGTATAGTATAGTATAGTATAGTATAGTATAGCATGATATAGTACAGTACAGTATAGTATAATATAGTATAGTATAATGTAGTATAGCATCATATTGTATAGTATAGTACAGTATCATATAGGATTGCATTGTATTGCATAGTATAGTACAGTTTACTATAGTACAGTATAGTATCATATCACATAGTATAGTATAACGTAGTACAGTATCAAATAGTATAGTATAGCATAGCATAGTACAGTACGTATAGTGTCGTGATGCATAGTATAGTAGAGTATAGTACAGTACAGTACGTATAGTGTCGTGATGCATAGTATAGTAGAGTATAGTATAGTACAGTATCATATTGTATTGTACAGTATAGCAAAGTATATCATATCATAGTATAGTATAGTATAGAATGGTCAAGTATGGTATAGTATTTAGGACATATGTACATCAATAGGACTATGAACATCACTTTTTACACGCCTGACAAAATACCTCTGTCTACATCAGAAAAACAACATGTGTACATATGTATACAATATACATTTCTCCACAAACAGATAATAAATACGTCCCCATACGTTCCCTGCCTATGAATAAAAACTTACATGCCACACAGCAGGGTCTAGAGGATGGCAGTCCCAGTCACCTACGGAGGAAAAACAGAGAGGAAAAGGCAGAACAAACGGGAAAATGTTAGAAGTGCCAGAACGTGCGATATGCAAAAAAAAAAAAGAAGCCATATTTGCTTTGACTCCATTAGTGCATTGAGTCATAAAATATAAAAGTCATAAAAAACACATCAGTGTGTGCTATATGTGGCAGGATCTCCCCTGAAGCTACCTAATGACTTGGCACACAGCAAATAAACATTCTACCGAGTGACTTTGGGCGCGTCTGATGCGACCTCTCCTTCTGGAGGATCAAAGTGTACCAAGTTTTCTAACTTCTATAACAGTGTTAAGCTTGGGCCTGATGCTGGATGTGAAAAGGATGTGACACTGCTAGCTCTCAGCGCAGCTCTAGGTTCAGTTTGACCTTTGGGTTTAAATCGTTTAGTGTCAGGTCTCGTGAGATCAGCGCTGGCCCGAAGCGACACCGTGGGAGAATGATACACATCGCGAACAACGTTCAGCAGGTGACATTAGCCAAACTGTTAGCGAGACCTTTAGCGAAGCCTGCTTAATCCACCCATCAGGCTGCAGTAGGGCATAAAGCTAGCTGAAGGGTAGCTTAATGAAAAAGGGTAACTAGGGACACAGATTAACAACCACCCATCCACACGCTATGAGCCGCCTCGCTAAAATTACACCGACCACACGCCCTGCTAGTTTTTGAGGGTAATTTGAAGCATTAACATAAACAAATCCAAGAATCTTTAGCTCCAGGTGGTCCTTGGGCCCCCAGTCCCATCCCTGAGGTCTAGGGACCCTTCCAGGGTGCATATAAAGCCCACTGTGGCCTTGTTTTGGAGGAGTTCATGTACTCCACCACTACCCATCATGGTACTGTCCTGTTCCAGAGGAGTCTGGACAGTGTTTGACCATCCAAACAGCACCAGCATTTCAAAAAGCATCGCTTTTAAGGAATCTGACTTGAACTATAAAGCTGGGCTAATTTCTTAGAGTCAGGAAAAAGAAATAAATAAAACAAAGGAAACCCAGCTAGTTTCTGATTCGATTCATCTTTCCCTCAGTAGCAAAGACGGCTAATTGTACTTGACCTGCCAGCCATTAGTGGTTAACCTTTAATCTAGCTTAGCAAAAACGCATCAAGACGGGGACGCTGAGCGCCAAAAGTGAACTGCCGGTTAAGATAAATGTAGTGACCGCAAAGCATAATGGCACCCAGCCTGGTGCAGCGTACTTAAGAGTGAATTATACAGCGGATATGTTCTACAGAGTCCCGGGATGGACGAGAATTGGGCAGTCACTGGACAACGGTACATGTGCGCGCCACTGACCTAATTCCCAAATCTGCTGTCCTACAAAAAGAGGAAACTTTCCAAACAGATACTGTTTGTTGTAGCGGGTTTGAGACGTAGTTCTGTATTATTCTTCCTTTGTCCAATTCATCGGGAAAAGGACACTTTTGGGGAACAGACATGGTTGTAGCACAAAACAATGAAACAGAGCATATATCAAAAACAGTATCATATATAGTGTACACTAGAGTGTAATAACAGTGGTAGAGTAATCCCCCGCTTTTCACTGGGGTTACGTTCCAAGAGCACCCATGTATTTTGAAAAACCATATTGTTGTGTTTTGGTAAAAAAAAGCCTAAAATGCCTATATTTTAATGTAAACCCTCAATATGCCCCCAAATTTTAATCTCAGTTTAATGCATTACCCTTAAAGTAAACGTAAAGGTAAATAAATAATCAGAATCAGAAAACTTTATAGCTTAAAAAAACATTAGCAATAGCGGTTAGCATTTACAGCGTGCGACAAGCCAAAACAAAGACTCGTACACAAAAGAAATGTTGAAATAAGTCTCTCTACCCACATGTTTAGACAGAGCACAGCTTACTGATACTAAATACACTGAGATAACTTGAAAATTGAAGGGGGGGGGGGGGGGGGTTAAAACACTAAAATACGAGGACAAGACACGGAGCAGTCATTCTACATGCTGCTGCAGCTTCTTCTTCTTCTTTTTATGGTGGTTGACAACTTTTTAGTGTAATATCGCCACCGCTGGACTGGTGGCGGTAATACAGTTCGGTATTTTGTCTATGCCAGTACAGGAGGTTCTCGGGTTACAACAGTCTCGTCATACTACGTTTCAAGTCTACAGCGCTCACTCCCACTCCCACTCGACTTACACTGTGAGCCTCGTACATACGGACTACGTGGATGAACTAGTTTGATTGTGCGGTGGAAGAAAATGCAGCAATGTGTCGTGTGAGTGAGAGAGTTTTCCTTTTTCAGTGTGTTTTTATGATTGTACAGCTGTGTTAGAATCAGTAAGTGACTCAGACTAGGGTGTGTTTCGGCTTACACCAAAATTCGGGTTACATCACTGTTGAAGAAACGGATCTGTGGTGTAACCCGAGGACCCCCTATACACTAGCATCTGTGTCACACAACAATATTAATGAACTTAAACCATCCTGTAACAGTTTTAATTATATTCTCTGTGTTCCTACCTTTCTCACTGACACTCTCGATCTCCACGTCTTCACAGCTGGTGTACTCTGGGGTGGATCCTCCTTCCTCCTCCGAGCTGCTAATGGACATCTGCCTCTTGTTGAGGCCCCGTTTGGGCCGGTAAGCCCTTGGCGGAGGGGGCCGGAGACACTCCGACTGATCAGAGCTAAGAGAGGAATCCTTCCGGAAGCTTTCCGCTGCCTTCTCCCGCTTGGTCTTGTGCAGTAAAGCCGCTGATCCCGGCTCCAGGTGGTCCTTGGGGCCCCAGTCCTGTCCGTCCCTGAGGTCTGGGGGGCCCCCAGGGCCCATGCGAGGACCACCGTGACCCTGTTTTTGGAGGGGTCCATGTCCCCCACCACCGCCACCACCACCACCACCCCCCACGGTCCTGTCCACTGAGTACGCCCGGTGGTTTTCTAAAAGTGCCTTCCGGTCCTCATTAGCCGTCCCTCTTCTGCTGAGACGGTTGCCCGGGGTCTCGCCCCCATCCTGAGCCAGACCCACCTCGTTGATGGCCAGGTCACTGTGGTGACGCTCTTGACGCATTTTGGACACTTTGGCATGCATTCGCATCTCTTGCTCCTCTTTCTGAGGTTTGACGGGGTACCGGGCCAAGTTGGGGTCACTGCGGTAACGAGTCTGGTACTCCTCCTCCCTCCGCTGGCGCTCCCGCTCCTCTTCTTCCTGTCTCCGCCGCTGGTCCGGGTGGGCAGAGTCACCCTCCGGGTGGTCGTACTCATGGGAATGGCCTTTCTCCAGACGTCTGCCATCTCGCCTTTCCCCCAAGACACGATCTTCTGACGCCTGCGCCGACAGCCTGCCTGGCCCCGCCCTCCTCTCGCCTCGCCCAGGCACCTTGCCGTTCTGCTCATGTAGGGATAAAGGCCTCTTCCTATTGGATAAGGAGAAAGAGACAGGAATGAGGTATATTTAGCTAGTAAATTAACTTTGTATATACATCCCTTTGTCTCTGGTCACTGTTTGTACACTTTGCAGCAGTTTGCAGCACTCTACTCTTAGCATCACTGTTTTAATCGCTGCAGGTGTAAAATAATGTAAGAGTGTAGTTTAACATTTCTGAGGTATAATCAATTACTTATATGTTTTATTATTATTACATTTTCTCCAAATATTTCTTTTTAAATCAGCGTCTCTCTGAGTGTGAACCCATTCCAGTCCAGTGTCTGTTAAACTCCTCCACAAACCCCTGATTCTGCTTTATGAGG
>JBBPCW010000084.1:15006838-15018220 GCA_037974425.1 Phenacogrammus interruptus | reverse complement strand
TTTACCCTCAGAACTCAGAGTGTATCAGTAAACTCTGATTCAGTAAATATAACCGGTGTAAAACAGTCTAGAACCGGGGTTTGTTCTCCTACATTCTTGCTGTTTGCTGCTCTTTCTCGGTGCGCTCTCTGGAGCCCCTCCCTCTGTGGGTTTACCCCGCCCACTTGTACTGAAAGTTCTTATACACACAGCCCTCACAGATATAGACCAGGTGGACACTGGCTGACAAATACCAGAAACATTGAAGTTGTCGGATTTTCTGGACCTGATGAGAAGAAAGAGGGAGAATAGGAAGGAAAGAGAAAGCGTGCAGGGGGAGGGGGGGATGAAAAGAACTTTTGAATGAAGACAATTAGAGAGGGGTGAGAATGATTGTGTGAGTGAGACAGAAAGAGAGAGACAGACAGAGAGAAAGAGAGAGAGAGAGACAGAGAGAGAGTCAGAGAGTGTCACGTCCCAACTGTCTGGTTGCCCCCAGTAACCAGACATGAGGTCATAGGCGGTTGAACATAAGCGTGGTGGTGGTGGGGGGGGCAGTAAAGGAGTGGACACGGTCGAGGATCAGGGAGAGACAGAGACGACCAGCCAACACATATTTTAGCTTCATATTAGATCTGAAGTCAATTCCTGTAGAGTCACAAACTTTCCACAAAACTCAGCTACACACTGTTTACACGACCCCCCTAGCACACACATACACAAACACAGAGAGACACACACACACATACACACACAGAGAGAGAGACACACACATACACACACACACACACACACACACACACATGCACACACAACTACCGGGGAAGCAACATATGCTTTTGTCCACTTGCCCCAAAATTTTCAATATTTATTGCAATAAAAAGGTTTTTATTCAGATTTTTTCTATTTCGGTTTATTTTCATTCAGATACTTTAACCTTTAGAAAGCAAGACGCATGCCGGAAGCACAAATGATAAATTGTGCCTTAAAGCAAAACAGCTCCTTATATGGAAGTTCCCCCAGTTTGTGTTAGTGCTCGAGGTGTCGGTCGTCATGCTAAGCTTTTATTTGGTGTTCCTGTGTCACACAGAACCAAAGTTATCATAATATAATAATTATTATTAATAATAATAATAATAATAATAATAATAATAATAATAATAATAATAATCCCTACTGGAGTTTTAAAAACGGCGTAACACGCAAATGAACATGCAGTAAAGAACAATCAGGGCCAAATGTCTTTTATTTAGGGTTTTAGAAACAGCACATCTTTAAACCCAGGAGAACTATAAACAATATATATATATAATGTTTATAGCTCTCTCTCTCTCTCTACATATATATATATATACATATATATAAACTTGTTATTGTGATTTTTTTTCATCACATTAGAAAATTAAAGTAGAAAAAAATGAATCTTTTCATCTGAAATGGTTACATGACTGCATGACTCTCATTAGCCTAGCATTAGCATAGCATCAGCTAATTAGTATTAGCTAATTCAAAAGTAATGTGGAAGCAGTTTGCTCTGAAGCGAAGCGTCATGGATGCTTAATGAGTGAAAAAAACGTATTTGCTTTAATAATTTCCACGTGTAAAGTCTGTTGCTGATTACGTTTCTTCACATTTAGCTTTTGCAGATTTAAAAAAAAACCCAATGCTTTAAAATACCAAACAGACAGAAGAACAATGTGACGAGTGGACACTTGAGTATTAATGTAGAATCGCATTTTCAGTGAGAAAAATGTTCTCAAATAATGTTTTTTCCTTTATTTCCACTCTTTTACAGTCTTGGTTCCTTTGACAAGATCCCTCTAAGACACAGACGTGAGGTCTGTTGCTGAAATGGGAAACACAAAGCTAAGTATGGACTGCAATTAGCAAATCACAAACCCTCACACGTGCACGCACCCCTGAAATCTTCAACACGGGCCCTGTAACCAGGAATCCAGAAAACTTCCACACGATTCCTTAGAAAGCCTGGGGGCAAGAAACAAACTTTCAAAGGACTCTTCAAAAACACAAGCCTGGAAACACGATTCCACACGATTCTTCAAAAGACTTCCACATGATTCTACCGAAACCTTCAAAACCTGAACAAAACAAACCCTTCTGCATGAGTCTGCAAATACGGTAAAGAAAACAAAAAAGAAAATCAGAAAATGACAACGTCTACAGCGTGGAAAGGAGGATGTTCAGAAAACTGACTTGATTCCATTCGGGATGAAAACAAAAAACAAAAAAAAAATCTCACTTTCTCATCTTACCAAGGCAACCTGAATATTGAACCATCTTATTTTTATCCTTCTTTTTTTGTTTTGTTGTCATCCACCAATCATGCGGCATGGCCAAGAGATCCCGCCAAACTCTAACCTGATTGGTCGAGATTCACGAACCTCTCTTCAATGAAAATTACGAATTAGACCTTCACCTTCTTCATACTTTTGTCGGCTGTCTACGGCCCCACTTGACCCTTTAAGCCAGTGTTTTGAGCGCGCCCAGATCCTTGCATCTGATTGGATGAGAAATGCCCCCACACTGATCGGCCTGCTCCGGATTGGCCAGTTCATGGTGGTTGACGCTGTTCAATTACGTGTGACATTTCTCGGCACAAGAGCGACAGACTGACGGCGACGCAGCATCTGATGTGTGGTTTTACCCGTACGCTGTTCACAATAAGATTTGATAAGGGAAGACTTTTGTGTGGGGGTTTAAATACTGTGATCAGTACTGGCAGCAGGGCAAGCTGGCTTTGTGATAGAAGTTGGGGTTTTTTTCCCATTTTTTTGTGGCAAGCAGGCTCTCGCAGCACAATAGGGGTGGCCTTGGCACCATCTCACTTCTACACACACCCACACACACAAGTACACGCACACAAAATGCACAAAAATGCATTTCCTAGCAATACAACAAAATAAAACACAACATACAGCCTGCAATCAAGTATACAATCAACTAATCACAGTAACATTGATGTTAGCAATAGGCCGAAGACAGCGATGGATAAATTAAATGTGTTGTGAAAATTATTGTTGTAAACCCTTTATTAATGCAGCTGTCAAATCCACTCATGACGGTGGCAGAGTTATGGCACAAGACCCTGTTGGATCTTTGTTTTGGTGACACTTTACTAAAAGGCAGCATTCTTTTGTGACATCTGACATATACAGTACTGTGCAAAAGCTTCAGGTTCTCATGCAAACTGTTTAATGAGATTTATCTGAGCAGTTAGGAGAGGTTAGTATAAATGCAAACAAGCAAAACAGCATTAATTAACATCAAGTTTTGATTTGTTTTGTCCTGATTTGACTTTGAAGTTGAGAAGAACCAGGTAGTTCAGGTATTAGATGAGAACTTCACTGTAATGCCGGGTTTCCATACGGAGAGGTCTGATGATAAAGTTAAAGTAAAGTAAAGCGGTCCCTTATAGTCACGTGTGAACACATCACAGCACACAGAGTGAACAGTGTGAACTTCTTTCTCTGTATTTAACCCATTTAGCAAGTGAAGTAGGGGGCTGCCACCAGCGAAGGGCACCCGGAATTCGAACCCACAAACTTCTGATTGCAAGGGCAACCCCTTAACCACCAGATCACAAGCTGGCCCCAATAATTAATCACATAGACATTTAAAGTCACCATTTGCTGTATTTATATATTCCAATATTATCTTTTAAAAACTCAGCTAAATAGGTTTTAAATGTCATTTTATGTCTCCAAGACTTTTGCACAGTACTGCAGTAATATATATGAACTTTTGTAAAAGCTTATAGTAATAAATATCAGTCGCCATAAAGGCTGCTTTTGTCATTTTGAGGTTCGTAGACCTCAGAAACCGATTGAGTTTATTTGTGTTTATGTAGGTTTATGTCAGTTATCATTAAAAGTTGAAATGCTGCCCACAGCAAAGTTTTGCCAGAGTTTCTATGCTGCACCTATGGAGGGTTTATGAGACTTGCCGTTAACAGGTTTACCACCGTCCTTTAGTTTCAGTGCTACCATTTCAGTATCTAAACATCAGTCCGAAAAGCTCTACTGACGCTCATCTGGGATTTTTTTTGTTTTGTTTTGTGGTTTGCTTTGTTTTGTTTTGTTTTCACTGACTTTTCACTTTTATCAGTTCATTTAGTCGGGGTTTATTTCAGCTACAGCTTTAACTGCATGCGAGTTCAGCTTTTAGGTTTGCTTT
Source organism: Phenacogrammus interruptus (assembly GCA_037974425.1). Lineage (NCBI taxonomy): Eukaryota > Metazoa > Chordata > Actinopteri > Characiformes > Alestidae > Phenacogrammus > Phenacogrammus interruptus. Next base: position 15,014,047 of record JBBPCW010000084.1, on the reverse strand, counting down.
CATTTCACTTCACAGGAACAAAACAGCTTAAAGGTTTTTAGGAGAAGAAAAACAGCTGTATACCAATATCGCACATCACTCCGGCGATTTCATGGTTATAGCGGCAGTCATCTTCATCATCCTCTTCATCATCAGCGCTCACTCCCTGTCCGCGGAAGTTTATTCTTTATATCATCTGTGCACGTTCTCTGGTTCTGAGTAATTACATACTCAATAAACACTGCCGTAAATAAGGGGTCGACCGATATGATTTATTTCTGGCCCGATGCCGATACTTGGAACCGAATTATATTTACAATAAAAATTTAATTTTTTTAGTCAAAATTTTAAGTAAAACACAAACACAAAAGTTCAGTGAAACTGAGACAACTACATTTGAGACTGAAATTTTAATTAGCCCTGATAAATGATACGCAAGTAATAATGTTACTCTCACTAAATATGACCCACAGAACAGAGAGACAAACCAAAATAGCTGCGAAGCTAACAGCAAAATCTTTACAAAACTTTGAATTATAATTTGCTGTGTCACATTATTTAATTTGGAACAGAATATTTTATCAACACAATGGCAAACTTGACTCTTTACTGATACTTTTGTATCATCAGTACAATCTAAGGCAGTAAAAAAATCAGTCTCTTAATTAAACGTGAACAAAATGTGGCATCTTTGTATATATATATATAACCATATAAAATGAACTGTGTACTAAATTATGATTAAATATACAATGTAAATTGAATTATTTTCAGAATTCCTTAGTATCTTGATACTTCTTTGAATAAAACAAGCCTAAAATGCTACCTGTACCCTAGAAACTGGGATTTTTGCAACTTCAAAGTAAAGGATGTTGATGATTATAGCAACTTCTTCAATATCTGTTGCATGACCCCCAAGACAGCTCCGGTGAGCTCTGATCTGCAAATTTGTTCTTCTGTGCCCATTCCTCTAATACAGTAGCATTCAGTTTGGATAGTCTTTAACCCATGATGTGGAACCAATCAGATTAACCTGTGGGTGGGGCATAGACCCTAGGAAGAGAGAGACAACTGCATCAAAGTCAAAGCAGTGAATTCCTAAATTACATTATTTGATCAGCAGTTGGATGAAAAAATATACAGATTATCGCAAAACTGCTGAATATCGGCTCCAATAATCGCCCAGGCCGATTATCGGTCGACCCCTAACATAAATGGTATGAGAGCACAATAAATACACATTTACAGATTTCACTATTACACAACCTCAAAAACCCTCAAATCAACACAAAGGGAACCTTTCATTCAGTTCGGCCTATTTATTCTGAGCTAGCTTAACTTTTCATCTTCTTAATATGGTCCACTGCTCCATTTATAATACAACTTTAACACACTGTGACAACAGGCATTCTAAATTCTGTAAAAAAATATTATAATAACAATTGAAGGTGCAAAGTTTTGTCCTGAAAACAACATATATGTTTACAAAATTTCTCTATCATTTTTAATTGTAATAATGACAGCCGTAATCATAACCCATCACACATGCACACACACACTCTCAGAACCACAGATATCACAAAATAACTGGACTGCCTGGCTGTCAGTCATGTGTCAGGGATTCTCATTGGCTGAGACCAGCTCAATGCCCCTCTTTGGCTCTTCCACACAGCTCTTTGAGATTCTGATCACCCACCATGCGTCAAGTGCCTCTGTTTCCCCCTCTATATGCAAGTTATCGGCATTGAATTCAGGGCGTGTACTCCGTGTATAAGCTACAGTATACTTGTACTATAATGTAACATGGCTTAGCGAGAACCAGAACATAGGAGACTGGAAACATTGCATTATATATATATATATATAAAATCATACTCGTATGTGCTGTATATATATATGGAAATATGTATAATAGCTCGTCTATGAAATATGGCAGTCTAGTTATTTTTTGACTTTTTTCATTGATTTCATCTCATATTGTCCACCAGGGACAAAAAAAGCCCATATCCTCACCATCATAGTATTTCTCACCCCTGGTCCAGGCCTGTAGGCAAGAGTACGAATAACGTACGGTAAATCTGTGATCCGCCCACAAATGCATTTATCCATAGCAACTGTTGCTAGGGTTGTGTGGTTTTACAGAAAATCCTATTCAGTGTACAACTTCATCTGGATTTACAGTTTCATTAATTTCAAGTAAGGTTTGACTTGTATTCCTGTTAATATAGGTGGGGTGTGTTCTTGTGTTTATCAAAAACAGCCTCCAGTCTAAGCTGCTTCTTTCAATAAGCTACAACAATTATAACATTTTAAACCGGGAACCTAAATTTAATGTTTCATCATTAGAGCTCAGTCTTTATAGTAACATACCAAGAAAGATAATTTCATTAATAAAGATTATGTTGCTTAATATCAATTCAGATGTTTTAGTTAAAGGATATAATCTGATAAATTGTGTTTAAAGGGTTTTTTCGTTTAAAGGATATGATACGATAAAAAACCAGGGACACAAACTAATAAAGATATGGTTTGTTCTGATCTCAGACCTACGTTTTATTGATGATTTCAAACATTAGATGCGATTTTTAATCTGAATAGGATTTTTACCAGCCAATCGCTCAACAGTAGCTACTAAAGAATGTATCTGTGGGCAGAGCACGGACCGACTGAATAACTGAGGCAGTGGTTTCCTTTGTAGGTAAAGTATTAGTCTGTAGGACGATGATAAAGACGTGATTGTGAAATGCGCCATGTGCAATGTGTTGGGTAAATATCCGTGAATTTTTTGTTTTATCTTTCCCCATAAAGTCCGCTTGTCCTGGACTCTAAACTTAAGGGCCATTAATAGAACCCCCAACTTTGTAAATTTTTGGGGAACTGTATTTTTATTTTCCATTTCCATTTTTTTTTTTTTTAAATGTTTTATTTGTCATTGTTTTGTTTTTAAACTATTGGGAGGTTTGGGCGAAAGGAACGATTTTACAAGAAAAAATATAAAAAAGTGTTGCGATGTGATGCAGGTGCTTTGCTTCATAAATATCTGAAAGCACGTTCAGTCTGCAACGAAGACTGTTTCTCTTCAGTCACGTTTCCTCTTTTTTGTCCTCGGTGGGGGTGGGAATGGGGGAGGTGGGCTTCGTATTTGTCTAGGTTGTGACAAAAGGCATTTTACTTCAACCTTTAAGAACAGGTTCCTTAAACTGATATTTCACGGAAGAAAATTCCTCCCGTCAAATCAAACCAACAGAACCGATTCAGAGCAGAGAGTGCACACATTTTCTCATCCGTCAACGTCCATCTTTTCAACTTTTGTTAGTTCCAGAGACCGGACCTTCTCGAAGCCGGCGATGTGTCACGGTCGCGTCGTCACGTTTATTGTAAATTAAGCGAAACGTAATTAATAAGCAATGCATGTTGCCTTGGTGATGATTTGAGAGATGTTGTAACGTGAGCTCAGTATTTGTAGAAGTGGTTTTTTGTAGCTTTTTAGGCAATCGTTCTCCACGCAGACGGGTTTTCGGAAGGGAAAAGGACGTTCCTGGAGTGCGAATCATGTCGAAGAATGACACTCAGACCCGGGGGGGGGGCTTCCCCATAACCCCCCCCCACCCCACAAACCCCATCACTTGAACACCACCCCTTTGTAAATGAACCCGTCATCGTGCTCGTGAAGTAGTGTTAGTAGTTAAGCAAGCATTTAAAGGTTGTTCCCCTTCAAAGTGCCTTTTGTTCACAGAATTCATCTTGTAAAACATGGAAACTCCCAATTCTTCAAAAAGGAAAAAACAAAAAAAAAGAAAATTCACCCCCCCCCCCCCCGCCCCTTTTTTAAAGCCGTATATATATACATATATATACTATATATATATATAGTATATAGGAATACTGGAAATGGATGTGATTTAGTTCTTTTTATTGTTCGATACTGAAAAAAAAACAATGTAAAGGCAAAAAAAAAAAATTCTTCCCGTGTCCCGACCTCCTTTACCCACCCTCGACACTCTTACTCCCTTACTTTTGATGGAAGAGTTGAAAAAAAAAAAGAACAAACAAAATGCAGAACCCTTTTATTTTCTCTTCTTCACCCCCCCACTTCGTCTGTACCCCCCTCCCAGCTTCTTATTGTTATGCCATACCGATCTCTCCCATTCTACAGCTTCTTCTCCATTGTACTACTAGTGTAAGTGAAATGTGGCCACTTGGGCTCTGTGGGGTCTGCTCTAGACAAACGTTGCCCTTTTCCTCTGATCTAGAGTCAAGACTGATCCCGGGTCAGTTGTTGAAAAGATTCCACGCCAATGTAGTTGGGAATATATGTACATATATGCATATATCTTTTTTTTTTCTCAATAGTTTACCACTTCTGTTGGTGTTTTTATTAAATTGGGGGTAATAGCTTGTGGCGGGTTGATGAACGGGCGCGAGATTTTCTATCAGTCATTTTTTTGTGACGTTTGGGTGCAGCTTCGCTGTAAGTGCAGAACACTGGGACGATGTTACGCAGCTCAAACTATTTAAACGATTTTTTTTTTCTAATTTATTTGTTTGTACTTAAATTTTGTACTTTATTTGATTCTTTTCTATCAGGGTACGGTCCAGAAGGTCCTCTCAAAGAGAAGCTCGGACCACAAAGCACCTTTCTATCTATCGTTGAGCAGCCAGGCTACGCTTTTTTACGAATCTATCTGATCGATGACTTGCCGCAAAAGCACCTTATCGACAGACCGATGAACATGAGGCAGAATGCACTTGTGAATTGCACTTAAAAACCCAAAAACAAGGGGATATCATGCTGTTTAATTGTTTTTTTATCTTTTTAAACAAAAATTTAATTATTATAGTCACATTTAGCCATGTTTTGGACTAATCGCCGTATTTAGTTTAGCAGCATTCGCTCAGTTCAGTGTCAGTATTAATAGTGAAGAATATGGGAGGCTTTTTTTTTTACATAGATTTTGACATAAATAGGTAAAAACTACAACATTGGAGCCCTATGTTTGCGTATATCCATAGCTAAGCTTTCAAAAAGCTTTGCATTGCGTCGTATCATACTGCCTCATGGAATCTGTCTGTTTTTATTTAAATTTTAGTTTTGTTGACGTACTTGTTTTGCTTCCATATGTTTCTGAGCTGCAGAGCCTTAGGCCTAGAGTAGTAACCCTGCCTACAGATTTCTACACCCTCTCGCATCCAAGATGTGTTTGGTGTAGCATTAGTGCCCCCTAGTGGTCCACCAGTGTTCTGCACTTTCAGTAAACACCCCCGATCTCATATGGCGACCCCTCAGAGCCCTCTGGCAAATGTGCATGTGTTAACTACAGATTCTTTTCCATTATAAAGAATAAAAAAACAGTTTGTAAAGAGCAGCAACTGGTTGAATAAATGATGTTCTTGACTGTACAAATCTATCTGGTTGCTTTTTCTTCCCTCTCCGGATCAAACCAGCACTGCAGAAGGTTCATGTGATCTGTTCTTTATGTATTGCACAGAGATTAATGCACTGAAAAGAAATTTATCTCTGTTTTCTAGTGCCACAGTCCAAACCTGGCAATGTTCCTAAATCTTTAAAGCTCAGTTTACAGGCCTGGAAACGTCAGGAGTTACAGTAAGATGGTTAGGAGTGACGTCTTCGTCTCTGTGAGAGTTTAATTATGTTTGTTTAAAGAAAAAGTTAACCAGACGTCCAAAAAAAAGGGCAAACAATGGATGGAACTAGTAGCAACCAGTCAGCATTACTTGATTTGCACAATTGCCCATTATACACATTCATTTATTACTGTAACCTTTAAACATAATATAATAAGGGGTTTCTGTTAATGAAGCCCTCTGAAGGGTCTATAAAACTGAAGACCATATTTTATTAAAATAAAAGGTCAATAATAGAAGTTTCAATACAATACAGCTGCAAAAAAACCTCAATGTCAAGTTGTTTTTATGATGCCACAAAAATCAATGCATTTAAATGTAACCTACTCAGACTACAGCAGTTTAGCTCCGCCCATATAAGCTAAAGTTGATCGTTTCAGCCTGAAATGCTTTTTGAAACAGGTGCAACACAGGCAGCCAATCAGAACAGCCCCTATTTACATATGTTTTAAAGGCACAGTCAGAGGCGCATCTTGTCAGCAGGCATGGCAGGCAGCTGCTTGGGGGCCCCAAGCCACTAGATGGCGAACGAGAGCTGACACTATAAACTACGGTAGTGTTTTGAACGTTCATTACTTTTAACTTTATCAGAGAATTTATTGTCAATTTAATGTCAGATTATTTATTAAAATGATGACAAAAATTTTGAATTTTGACCCTAGGATTGCCTCTGGGCACAGTAGCATAAACACTAGGTTAGAAGGAGGTTAGAAAATGGTCATGTAAAAAATGAATTGTTTCGGGTACACACGAGTCATAGAAACCAGTTGGACTGAAGAGATGAAGAGCTAAAAGGTGTTTTGAAGCTTCATTTCATCAAAGGCCGTTTCTGTTCTGCTCTGGTGTCTGAGCTCCTGGAGATCTTACCATCTTGCAGGTAAATTTTTACTTGTTACTGAAATTATGACAGATTTTCATGGATGTAAAGTTGTAATTGAAAGTTTAGGAATGTTTTACATTAAAATGTGTAAGAATCCCGTAGTTCTCCGACCAGTTCTGCACAAAATACTGTATGTTCATCGTTACCCCAGTATCAGCCTTGACCAGTACTGCTGTCTCAGAAGTGGAGCCTCTAACCAATCAGAGTGTTTTATTTTGTGCCGTGAGATATTATCAGAATTTTGATCCACAAGGAACAATAAAATGTATAAAGTTTTTACAAGGACAATATAAATTATGATAAATTATGATTATAAAGTCACAATAAAACTCCAAAAACAAAATGCTGTGATGAGAGGTAGATATAAACACTATAAAAATACATAATATATGTATAATATAAACAGAAATGGTGGTCTGTAATCTACAATATACTGAGTCTGTTACTGCATTTACTATTTGAAAAAAGTATTGGGACACCTAACCATCACAATAACAGGGACTCTATATGACATTGTATTGAGATCCATAGACTTTAATATGGAGTCGGTCCCCCTTTACAGCTATAACAGCTTCCGCTCTTCTTGGAAAACTTTCCACCAGATTCTGGAGTTTCTGTGGGAATTTGTGTCTCCATTCATTCTGTAGCATTTATGAGGTCAGACACTGATGTTGGAGGAGAAGGTCTGGATCACAATCTCCGTT
>JBBPCW010000084.1:14707283-14720241 GCA_037974425.1 Phenacogrammus interruptus | reverse complement strand
CCCCCCCCCCCCCCCCCCCCCCCCCCCCCCCCCCCCCCCCCCCCCCCCCCCCCCCCCCCCCCCCCACCCCCTCCCCCTTGTTTGTCCCCATTGTTGTCATGTGTTAAGCAGAACTTCTTCAACATGATAAGGAGATGTTTAAAAAAAAAAAAGAGTAACAGCTAATAGGTTTAGTTACCCTCTTTTTTTAGTACAAAATGAAATAGCTCGAATTTAGAGCGTATGTTTAAAAGAGAAAAAATTATACAAAGTGCGTATGGACGAGGGCATCCTGTCGGGGCACCACGGTCATAATGGGTGCATTTGTCTGTCTTTTGTAGCAATTTGCCTTCCCGGATGTGAAGAGGAGCATGGCTTTTGTGAGAAGCCCGGAGAGTGCAAGTAAGTGGATCAGGAACATGAACTACATTCTTACTGAGACATAAGATCATGGTTTTTATGCTCTGTGTATTGGATAACAAAAATGTTATGACGGTACAGTTGCCACTGTACACTGTAAATTAAGTTAATTGTACCAAATTCTTTTGCGGTTATTTTAAGTTGCAGTGACTCTACATATAATTTTGTTACGCCATTGGAAGGTAAACAAATACCTTTCCTTTGGGAAGGTCTATGTAATACACCTTTAAAGCTCATTCCGGACCCTAAAGACTATTTTGTATCTTGGAAGATATGTTTACATGATAAATCACAGAAGCTCGTCACATTTTATTGCTACCATCTTCAAATTGTTCTAAGAGTTTAAGCAATTAAAGTTGGATTGGCCATTTTGTAAATTATTGTTTTTGTTTGCTTGCGCAACAGGTGCAGAATGGGCTTCAAAGGCCGATACTGTGACGAGTGCATCCGTTACCCTGGATGCCTCCACGGGACCTGTCAGCAGCCATGGCAATGCAACTGCCAGGAGGGATGGGGAGGCCTCTTTTGCAACCAGGGTAAGAAAAGAAAGATACAGACGGGGGAGAAAAACAGATGGAGAGAGACAGAGACAGGGAGGGTGGGAAAGACCAGAGAATAACATTAACTCCATTGATGGTGACTCATAGAAGAGATGAAGATATATGACAACAGGCTACAGCAATGGGTGGACCAGAAACAAAAAAAGAAAGGAAGGAAGCAAGGAGTAAAGGGAATTGAGGGACAGATGAAAAAACACATGTGTGAGGATGATGGAGAAGAGTAGCCACAGAGACGGCAGCTGTCCAGCTGTTCAGCTGCCGATGAGCCATGCGCTGCTGTTTTCATCGCACTAATCCCCGTGTTGCACATGTGTGTGCTTCCCTCCCTCCAGATTTGAACTACTGCACACATCACAAGCCCTGTCTGAATGGAGCCACTTGTAGCAACACTGGCCAGGGCAGCTACACCTGTTCCTGTCGCCCGGGATTCACTGGCACCAGCTGCGAGATCGAGGTCAATGAATGCACAGGGAATCCCTGCCGCAATGGAGGAAGCTGCACGGTACATATTTATACTCATATTCAAGCTCTCTGAAGGAACGAAGGGGTGTGGACTGTAAGCAACTGTAACATTCAAAGGGATTAGTCATCGACTGTGAAATCGTTGTAAGACTGTACATTAGCTGAACTTGAGCTGCTATAAGCAAGGATGGCCCTGTACATTTGTAACAAAAGTAACTCCACCCCTTTGTTTAACAATGTGGGGCAATTCCGAGGCATGATGGCTTGTTTATAGTACTGTTGATAATCTAATGCTAATCCTGCATCTCATGTTACCTCCAAGGATATGGAGAACACCTACAGCTGCGCTTGTCCGCCTGGCTATTATGGCAAAAACTGCGAGCTGAGTGCCATGACATGCGCGGATGGTCCCTGCTTTAATGGTGGGCGATGTGCCGATAACCCAGATGGTGGCTACTTCTGCCAGTGTCCTACGGGTTATGCTGGTTTCAACTGTGAGAAGAAAATCGACCACTGTACATCCGGCCCTTGCTCAAACGGTATGTAGTGCTCCATTGTCTTATCCCCTAGATACCAGGTTACAAAAGTATTCTGTATTTATCATCTGTGACAAAATAATCTGGATAGGTATGCTCTTTAGCTTTGGACAGATAACATTTGATTTGACACAAATTTGATCTGATGTATTAACATTGTCACTAATCAATCAATACCAATTTCTCCATCTCACAGGAGCTCGCTGTGTGGACCTGGTGAACTCTTACCTGTGCCAGTGTCCTGAGGGCTTCACAGGAATGAACTGCGACCAAATCAGCGATGAGTGTTCCCTCTACCCCTGCCAAAATGGTGGCACCTGCCAAGAGGGTGCAAATGGCTACACCTGTGCTTGCCCACCGGGTTACACTGGCCGCAACTGCAGCTCACCCATCAGTCGCTGCCAGCACAACCCATGCCACAACGGTGCCACCTGCCATGAACGAAACAATCGCTATGTCTGTGCCTGTGTGCCTGGCTATGGAGGTCGGAACTGTCAGTTCCTGCTCCCTGACAGGGCATCCCAAACAGCCGGAGACATCCCATGGACGGCTGTGGGATCAGGAGTGCTTCTGGTGCTGTTGCTGATTGTAGCTTGTGCTGTCCTGGTGGTTTGCATCCGATCAAAGGTGCAGCAGCGACGGAGGGACCGCGAAGAGGAGGTGGCAAACGGGGAAAACGAGACCATCAACAATCTCACAAACAACTGCCACCGGGATAAGGACCTACCCATCAGTATGGTGGGGGTGGCGCCAGTCAAGAACATCAACAAGAAGATAGATTTTCACAGCGACCATGACGACTTGAGCATGACCACAGAGAAGAGCGGATACAAGTCAAGACACCATGCCTCTGACTACAACCTCGTGCATGAAGTGAAGTACGAAGTTAAGCATGAGGTGAAGCTCGAGCACAACGGGAAAGAGACGGCGGCAAAGGAGCTGTCTGACAGCTGTGAAGACGTAAAGTGCCAAAGCTTGCAAGACTCTTGTGAGTTCGAGGAAAAACGCAGGAAACGTCTGAAAAGGTATTCATTATAGCGAATATAATACTTGCATTCGTACACTTTTTGTAGCTAATACTTACGCTAACACTTTCTTCCTTTGTTTCTCTTTTTCATAGTGATGCATCAAAATATTCAGAGTCAAGATATTCCGAGTCAAAATTCTCAGAGTCGAAGTTCTCTGAGTCGAAGTATTCCGAGTCGAACTATTCCGATTCGCTGTATTCCGAGTCAGCATGTGCATCTGCATGTGCATCGGCATCCGCGTCGGCATGTGTCGACAACAAATACAAGTCCGTCATGGTCATGTCGGAGGAAAAAGATGAATGTGTAATTGCAACCGAGGTGAGTAAAAGACAAAGTGTCCTTTGAGAATCTCTTAATTCTCAAAGTGAAAGATCTTAGGGCATGCATGTATGTAACTGTGTGCAAAGTATCATAGCTCTGAATTCTGCAAAATGAGATAGTATGACAAGTAACAAGTATAGGATGGCATCTCTGCTTTTGCCTTGCCTGAATCAATGAAACTAACCATGCTTTCCATCCCATCCCTTGTTCAGGTGTAATGGGCCTCCAGGAAGCCGATGCTCATTGTATCCCGTGGGAGACATTTTGAATTCCCATGGAAAATGCTGCTGCTCGAAACCTTTGGTGGAAATGTCCCACCACGTGACTACTGCTGCTGAAAAAGTAGGACTGATTTAACTGATATTCAGGGTGAGCTGGTTCTCTGTTCTGAAAGGAGCACAGGCAAACGGTAGCCTGTAGGCTTGGAAACTTCCGCAAAATGGACGAAGGGGAGTCGGTAAAAGTTTGCGGCCCCTTTTTCAAATGTATTTGTAAAATTTACCAGTAAAGCCATTTTATAAAGGTGTTGGACAATGTGTGTCCATATTGAATTAAAATAAAAAAATTACGACAGAAAAAGAGGAGAAAAAAATGATCACAAAGTAAAAGACATAAGAATTCGAAGAAATGTATCGCAATGTCTGCCATGTGGTGTGCGGTACTGTGGCAACGTTGTGGCAATGTTTTATCAATATTTTGGCAACATTTGCTGGTTTTGCCAAAATCTCCAAGCCCACACAGGCTGTTTCTGTGCCCAGAGACTGCACCAAACGTTAAAGACGTTAAATAATAGTAGATTAAGAAATGTATCACAGCGTTTTCGCCAGTGTCCGTCTCTTGGATTCTACGGCAACGTCGTGGCAACGTTTTAGCAATATTTTGGCAACATTTGCTGGTTTTTCGCCAATAACTCCAAGCCCCACAAGTCAGTGTGCAAGAGACTACATCAAAACGGTGGATGTTTGGCCATACTGGCCTGTCTTTCACTAGGTTGAATGTCACATGATGTCATATCTTGTCACATGACCAGTGGAGACTATATGTATTACTTGATCACTGTGTAAATGGGAAAAAAAGTGCGCAAAAAAATCTCTAAGTCTTCCGAGCCTCCACTTCTTTTTGTACTATTGTTTATATGGTTTCAAATATGTCTGTAATTATTTTTCTGTCACGAAAAAAGCGTTTGTGTTAATATGAATAATATCCTCATTTGTTTATGTTTGTTTCTTTTTATTATTACAAAAGGTGTATGATTTAAGTTAATTTATTTTATTTAAGTTGTAAGTTGTATTTCTAAAGTTTTGTAACGTTTTTAATATTATTTAAGTTTTTTCTTAAGTTGTACTTGTTATTTGCAAAGGCACTTCGGGTTGCTGGGATGTTTTAAGAAAATATTATTTAAAAGGATTGTAAAAAGAATGTTATGAATGCTATTGTTTTCATTCCTGCTTTGTTCCTATTTTTCTTTTGGGAAGGATTTAGCTTAAATTATTTTTCCAAATAAAGATTATGAAATATTAAAACGACTTCCCTTTTTACTATGTATTCGCCCTCATTCACAGTTCGAACATACTGTACTCAAACACAATACCTCAGACAAAGATCATTATCAATAAGTACCTTTTTTTTCAATGCTGTCAATCTTCAAAGGAATGCAATGGGCAGACAAGTTGCAGTTAGAGAAATCACAGCACAAGTGAGGGTCTCTGAGAATTTGCAGTAAACGTTGTAAAAGATTTTCCACAATAAGTTATATAGAAATTATATCACTTTTCCATTTTGGGGCATTGCACATCTGTGCTTTTTTTCTTTTTGGTCTGTTTCAAAGTGTTATTAGTGGTCCTTTAGAGGAATGGGTTGATAGATGGAGGAAGGGGGGCAGTCTTTTGATAGGGATGTGAACAGAGCTAATCATTGCCATCTGCTGCAGCCTCCTGGTTACCCCATACCGAGCCATTCAAGCCTTGTACAGTCCTCCCTCTGCCTCTGCCATACTCATAACACTGGAACCCAGCCTCAAAAAGCCCTGTGAAATGGACCGTTTTCAAATAACTTTGTCTACGTGATCAGAATGATAAATATGTTTTACATTTTGGCTAAACAAATTAGTTTGAATAATTTAATCTTCATACAAGAAACAAAGAGGAATCAACAATAACTGACTACATTTCTCTACAGCCTGAAGTTCTGCGTTCAACTTTTAGCCTTGTTGTCTTCATTCCATCACTTTTTCTTATAATCACAAACATTACGACAAAACTTTCCATAATTCATTCCACGGTGTTTCATTATGAAACATGAACTTCAAATTTATTCCATTACTTTTTACTTCAAAACTTTCTACTGCAAGCGACTTTGAGTATCTTGAAAAGTGCTCTATAAATAAAATTTATTATTATTATTATTATTATTATTATTATTATTATTCACACTTTTTTCTAAGTCATTCTATGCTGTTTTGTTTTAAAACATAAACTTTAAACCTTTTCTAGATTAGAAATGTTCAAAAAAGTTTGTGCTTTTAGCTGAATTTGTACAGTGATTTACATTTAGAAATGTTAGATACAGAAAAACATATTTTTCAGGGTTGAGCGTTAAGGGCCAGCGAACTCTGTAGTTTTGGTGGAGATCTCTTACGACAGTCATCAATGGGACTCTGGGGAGGAGGCGGCGTCACACACAATGCTGCAGTGGACAATGGTTCAACACAAAAGGGCAACATTTGGGAGAGCCAGTGTGTGTCTCTGAATGGAGGGAGGAGGGGTGGGATGGGGGGGTGGGCCTGTGGGGCGAAAGAACGACAGATGTTGTCTGTCCTCCTGAGTCAAAGCGCCCTGCAGGCAGAAAACACCAGCTAGACCCCACATGGCCATGGAAGACACAGACAATGGAAATACTTCAAGTTTGGGCTAACTTGCTTTGCTTTGCTCCACTAATCCTGCTTGGATTACTTCGGGGCAAACTTTGCAAACATTTCCTGCATTTTACTGCAGTTAGTTCACATTGTAGGTCTTGCCTTGACTATTGTATCTACTTAAAAATGATCAAATCACTTTAAATCACTGACACAATGACATAAATAGAGATGACATTGGTCCAATTGGTATAGGCTATCCAGAAAATTTAACCAAACTCTGTAACAAATGTAACCTGATATTCACACAAAGTAAAAAAGTGGGTGACAGGTGGCTAGAATAGCAACGAGGAGACAAATGTTTGCTCTGTAAGTGACATACATGCTTTTTTTATGTATAATATCTGAAATAAATTGAAAGCGTGGCACTTTAAAAGAGCATTTTCTTTTAAAGCTAAGTATCAGGAATGTAACAATACAAAATATTTTGTTACAAAAGCTGGTTAAAAAGAGGTATTTTGCATTCTATATTCATGTGCTCTCGCCATTTTGTTTCCCTGTATACTTGTATACAGTGAAATGACAATAAAGTTCACTTTGACTTTGACTTTGTATATATTTACATTTGTGCATCTGGTAAACTTGACATTTTTGTCACAAATGTAGGCAAACCTGGCATTAGGAGTCTATCCCAAGGACCCTAACAGGCGTTCATCCATTGTAATACACATGTAAACAGAATACATAAAAAAAACATCGAAATGTAATAATATTATAGGTGTTTTAGTTATTGTACTAAAAAGTTTGCAGGATTTATTTCCCCTGAATAAACGAAAAGACAAAGACAAAATTCAAAGACAAAGTGCGTTCTTTCAATCTCATAGTACCAATTCCATGAAAACCTCATTAAAAATGACAGGTTTACTTATTTGTTTATTCAATCTTCATTTATTCAGGGGAAATGTACTGTCTGTTTAGTACAATAACTAAAACACCTATATTGTTTTAATATTATTAAATTTCTATTCATGTTTTATGTATTATGTCACATATGTAGGCAAACATGGCATTAGGAGTCTATCCCAAGGACCCCAACAGGCATTCAACAATTATAATACATAAGTAAACATTTATTTCCCCTTTTAACATTTATTTCCCCTGAATAAATGAAGATTAAATAAACAAATAAGTAAACTTGTTGTTTTTTTATGGAGTTTTCATGCAACTAGTATGAGATTGGAAGAACACGCTTTGTCTTTGAATTAGTCCCAGTGGCTGGATTGACTTCATGGAAAAGTAGGACAGGAATGAGAAGGTTTGCTCTGTGATCCCATTGTAGATTAATGAGCAGATCGTGTACAGTCCTCAGGGAACTGAGGGTAACGCTATATCCCTGTACAACAAGGACGCCAAAAAGTAACACAACGCTGTACTGAAAATTTACAGTCGGCTGCCAACATCGACATTTTCTTCAATTAAATCCGACAAACTACCGTGCCATCGCTAGAATTGAGTAAGAGTTGGTGAATTTGAGACGGGAATTAGAAATTAGGAGAAGAAAGTGATCCATGGAGTGAGTTGGGCACAAGAAGTGGAGGTAGAAAAAAGGAACGATGAAGGTCAGAGAGAGAGAGAAAAAAATACAACAGTGGCAGCGCAGGGCGTGATGAAAAAGTCATGAGCGTAGAGCCGAGTCTAGCTTAAGTTACACACTGCCGCTCCTAAAGTAATGAATGAGAGAACGAGAGAGTGCAGGGACGGAGGGATGGAGAGAAGAAGGAGATACAGGATGCTGGTTTATTTTGGCGCGAGGGATGCTCAGCAGTGACTGTGCTATCTGTGTGCTATGCAGTTTTGTATATAAAGGTCAAATATCTGGATTAAAGTATGGTGGAACTGAACATTCAGTCTTCTCTTGCTCACACATCAACAAACAGGACTGACCAACAGGAGCAAGGAATGATCAAGGTACGTCTTTCAATGTTTTGGCTTAGTGTTAGCATAGCAAGTAGCTGCCGAATGGGAATTTAATGGTGCTCCTCCCCTAATTAACTGTGCTATCATTAGCATAGCCCCATCTGACCTCTAGGTTCAGAGGAACTGGCTTAACTTCTGACCTACGTTAAAATATCCTGTTTCTGCTAAAGATCCTGGTAAGATTGCACCCATCACATGAGTGAGGAGCTAAAAGTCTCTCTTGGCATTGCGTAACTAACTGAATTATTCACGAGTGGCTGGATTCTGCCACATTCCGCCAATCAGGCGAATGAAGGTACCGTGGCCTTACCGATCGGCTACTGTGATATCACAGCATTTCTGTCATGCTTCTCCCCTTGGCTGGACTTCGTCTACCAATCAGATGAATGAACTGAGGTCGTGTGTCCACCAATAGATGCTAATGGTAGATTTTAATGCTGAGGTCTTACTTTTACAACTTAACATAAGATCTTTCCATATAAATACTACAACTGCTAATATGTGGATCGGTCTTTAATTAATGATCGTTTTGAGGTTTTTGATTCCAAAACAACTCTAGAAGAAGGGGAAAGAATTCGGTGTAGACCAGAAGACCAGCTCTGGAGTGGATTCAAAGTGCTAAGAATAGGACCTCAAGGGAGTTCTAGCGTTTAAGAGCTCTAAACCGAATTAATACTCTGGGACCAGGAAAGAGTACTAAAGGATGACCCGGCTCGATTCTACCCTGCACCGCACTGACAGCCGTCCCACGATGGAGACGCAAAGTAGAGCCGCCAGCCGAAGAGGAAGCTCCAGCCAACACACAGGTAAGCCAGGGTACACCTGAACATGCATACATTTGCATATTTAGAAACTAAATTTGTCTTTTGTGAGTTTTTCATTAGTCCTGCATTTGTAAGCTTTAGGTGCCATGCAGCAGTATTTGATTTGCTTACAATTAGGTCTGTGCAGCAAGACAATGTTTGCATCTTTACATTCCTAATTTACTGTGTATATTAGTACTATATTTAAGGGCATTTGCAATGAATAAAGTGGGCATATACTGCATTTTCCCATCAGATTCTCATACAATTTTTAAGGTTTATATGTGTGGGTTACAGTATAGTAGCAAGAACAGTCATTCACTAGTACATGGCCTTTCATTATTTCTTACAACATAAAAGTCTAATTAGTGTTTTAAGGGATATATCATATACATTATCTATATTCTGAGTGGCTTCTGTGTATTATGGTTCATTTCAAAAGAGGGGCACGCTGAAAAACTTTGTGTGACTTCGGCATGAATGGAAACCCATGTATGTAGAATAGCACTGATATACGTGACGTTACAAAAACAATGGATTCAAAACAAAGTATTTTTGCCACTTAGTTTCAGTATTTGAACTTGGTAGCGAATAGCATCCTTACGTACTCCTAACAAACTAGTCTCAAACTATTATTCAAAAAAAGTGAGGAAAATTTGGTTGTCCGTGATATGTGCCCTTTGATATCTCATCCTCCATTAGAATCAAGAAAAGAGAAGGAGCAAACCAGCACCCGTGCCATTTTCAAAAGAGCCAACCGCTTCCTCTCATGTGACCGAGAACCACGAGATGCCAGCCCTCTTCCTCCGGTGCGATACTACGAGAAAGGACACCCTCTTCCCAGCAACTGCAGCCCTGAACGCAAAGCTGCCATCCCTT
The DNA here is from genome assembly GCA_037974425.1 of Phenacogrammus interruptus. Taxonomy (NCBI): domain Eukaryota; kingdom Metazoa; phylum Chordata; class Actinopteri; order Characiformes; family Alestidae; genus Phenacogrammus; species Phenacogrammus interruptus. The sequence continues at coordinate 14,710,422 of JBBPCW010000084.1, read as the reverse complement.
TCCGGAACCCTGAGTTGGGGCTCCCATCATACAGGAGGCGCTATGATGCACTTGGCGAGGCGGCAAGTGGCCTCTCCCCACAACGTTACATGCCTTACTCAAACTTCAGACGTGGCGAGAGCCAGTCACGAGCAAGTCCTCGCTCGGGCAGTCCGAGGTCTACTAATGTCTCACCACATCGGCAGACGGAGTCCCGGGGCTCCTCCCATCGCAGAGGCTCCACGTCTCAACGTCACGGAACATCTCACGCTTCATCCAGACAGGCTTCCGGCAAGTGTAGTCCAACAAGAAGACGAGATTCGGTCCCGTCACAGACGCGCTCACCATCTCGAAGTTCCAAATATGTGGAATCGTCGGCCCACTCAAACTCCCATAAGCGAAGCCCCTCCCAGAGTTCCTATGGACACAGCTTGGATTCCGAAAAGCTGTATCGGAATCTGAAATCAATAGCTAGCTCAGCAGAGTCTGATGATTCACAACGAGAAAGAAACAGACGGTCCAAAAGGTCCAAGTCTAAAATGGACTCGGACAGTCGCTCTTACGAAAATGGCGGAAGCAGCCGTCACAGTCGGAGGAGCGAACGCAACACAGGTCGCAACAGCAGAGATTTCTCACCATCGGGTAGTGACTATGACAACAGGAGCCGTTTTTCTCAAAAAGGTAGCAGTTGTCTGAGTGGGTACAGCACTCACAACAGCAATCGTAACACAGGCCATAACAGCCGTGACAGTTCACCCCCTCATAGGGATCCTGATAGGAATGGGCAACGCTCCCCAAGAGATAAAAAGGTTAATGGGAGAACTGACAAAGGAGGAACCTCATCAAGACATCTCATGCCAGACAGGCATTCTAGGACAGATCTTAGCCAATCACAGGGCTCCTGTCACGGGTCCCTTCATTCTCCCCTGAGCCCTAATTCTGTCGTGTCGTCTCGAAACATCTCACCATCAAGGCAAAGTCCAAAACAGGTGTTGTCCAAGACTCAAGCAGCAGTGGTGGAAACGGACCAGCCCAGCACAGTGAGAAGCAGAAGCACCATCCGACGAGGTCTAGAAGCACTGATACTCTCTGAAAACAGGTCCACCAGTCAACCACCTTTGCCGGAGATGACGATAGAGGACTATGTGGTGATAGCTGATATTCCCAAGGTGCAGCTGTACCCTGAGGAAGAGGAAGGCATAATAGTGAGGAGGAGGCCACAAAGTCGAAGTCCACGCAGAGACAACCAGTGCAGGTCAGAGATACTTACAGAAGGAATCAAATATACATCTGTTATCTAAAGGGTTGTTGTAATTGACTAAAGGTCATATGAGGGCAAAATGGACAGAAAGATACAGACAAGCAAAACAATAGTAAAAACGATACTTGACTTGCCTTTTCCTCATCTTATCCTTCTGTCTCAGTTACAGGGAAGGACGAGAAGGCCATGGCGAACACGGAGAGCCAGAGGAACGAGGGAGAGGGAGAGAGAGAGGGAGGGACCGTCGAGAAAGAGAGAGGAGACGACATGACAAGGACATGGGAGAGTCCTCTGAAACAAACAGCATCGTTTCTGGCCCTGTCCAGGTATATAAACTTTCAGAACAAAGACTCATATCTCATGTTCTTAACTTAAAGGGGACATATTCTGCAAAACTCACTTTAGTTATAAAAGGTCTATGGGCTACAAAACATGTTCATGAAGTTCTTTGCACAAAATCACTCTCACATAAAGAGATTTTCCAGCTTTATTCTCCACAGTTTCAGGCCCTTTCAGAACCACTTCTGAGTCACTTTTATGCAAATAAGCTGTTGCTGGCCACGCCCCACGCACCCCATGCATACGCTGTGCATTTAACACACAGGAAAATGGCAGAAAACAGAGGTGCTATCCAGCTCAACTATCTAGGTGCTCATGTTCAACCCCAAGTCGGACCCAGAGCGAGATGAACACAACACTTCATGAGTGACTCGTCTCTGCCTGTAGCCGTAGCACTTGGCGTCTTTGTAAAACCAGCAGACAAAAAACGAATCTACAGCTAATCTAGTGGGTGGGGGCTCGACAGATGAGGGGTGGTTCTATGCAAATTTTCCCACAATGGGGGGGGCCCTTTAAACGGCTCGTAGGAGCACATGATTCTATTGATTCACAGAAAACGGATGGATGTTTGCTTATAGGAGCAGTAGAGACCCAATTTTGTTTCCAATGTATAACATTTCTGCTTGATTCAGTGGTTGAGTTGTCATTCGAAGTGGATCTGGTGTGAAAATGGTTCATTGGTGAATGGAATCAGGCTCTCAATAACACAAACCTAACAATTTTATTCACATTCTAAAACAATTAGTGAAACCGATCTGTATACTGTGTATGTTTATATAATAATGATGATGGCAAAATAGTGGTATTTTACGTTTCTTTTGGGCCCCATATTGCCCCACAAATACCCACAGGTATCCTTTAGCTTACAAAGGATTTGTAGCTACAAACACATCTTGGACTAAAACATTTTGGCATTGCCAAACTACTATAAAACAGTGCACTTCCATTTTGTGTAATAATGTAATAGGTTACCTCCTAGAGAAATCAGGGGTCTTGGAGGGCCGGTTTTCAGCAGCATAGTTTGTTCCTCTTACTCAAACACACCAACTATAACTGGCAATTGACAGATGAGCTGAACTGTATTTATCTAAGCAGGAAAATCACCAAACTGCTGGACCTTTGGCCTCCAAGAGCTTGACAGTGACTCTTCAGAAATCCGGTTCCTCCCACCACTGTGACCAATTCTGACTGTAGTGTTTAGGTTTACTAAAATTTAGTGTTTCCCATCAGCCCAGTCTGAATGGTCTAGATAATGTAATAACCCTTAAATTACGCAGACATTTTGAAAAATCAGTAGAATTTATCTCTCAAAATCAGTAGTACATTTCTGTGTCAGGAGAGTTTCTCTTCTAGTTCTCTTGGGTTTCTCATGGTTGCAGAGGTCCAGAGAAGAGCACAAGGCTTCAAAAAGACATGAGAGAAAACAACATGACCCTCATACACCTCAGATGCAGGTATGTGCACATACACACACACGCACACACACACACACACACGCACGCACGCACGCACGCACACACACACACACACACACACACACACACACACACACACACACAC